>JAUUDZ010450842.1:0-12645 GCA_032361705.1 Panulirus versicolor
AAAACCCACACTACCATCGATGTAGTAGAATATATTGAAATTCATACTCTGCAATTTTTGAAGTGGTATCAAAACATTACTGTATTTTCTAAATGCAACACTAGCATATCAGAGCAAAGTCACTTGATATCCAAAACTAGTAGGATACAAAGGTACAATAGCTCTTTATCCTCTGAATTTAGTATCACCATTTTATTTGCTTGTGGACAAGTCACATGAACATGGTGGTTCACTTAATTGCAGGTCATATAAATATATGGAGTTAACTTAGAAGTAGGAATAACATATAGAGATCAGCAGACCATGTAAATACCTCACCTGGTCGCATAGTGTGTGACATTGGTAACATTTATTTTAGAGGCACCACAGAAATTACCTCTGGAAGTGGACTGAAAACGCATCAATAGACTCCTAACCCCAGTAGAATAATCAGGACAAAAATTCGACAGAATGACATTATGTGAATCTATGGTTGTACAAAGAAAAAGTTTACTTTAGGGGCCCCAGAGGAATTGTTACACCCAGAAGAAATAAATTAGTAAACTTTATTTGGAGCATTACATCATGAACTGCTATATCATATATATGATGGATGAGAAAGCTAAAAAGCTCAGAGGAAATGTGTATTAAAAAAGTTAAAAAATGAAACTGTCTAGGAATTGATTCAATTTTAGTTCAGCTCCACTTGCTATTAGCTATTGTTACTGCAGTGTCTAGAGAATACAAAAACAATGTGAAGCATGATTGCATATATGTACTGTCTATGAAGAAAAGTGTGCAGCTAATATAAAAGTACGTAAGCTTAAAAGTTAACCAAACTTATGAAAACCTCATCTAACCTCCTCTGGTTGTAAAAAAAAAAAAATCAGTAGAAGCAATGAAAACCTCATATAATCGCTAAAATGGATAATTTATGAGCATATCTCCACCTCGCTGTTAGCACTGAATATTGACTTGCTGTGTCCTGCAGTACTAATGTATTGTTTAAAGAAGAGAATAACAATTATGGAGCATAATTTGAAACATTATGTTTTATTGAGCAATATTAAGGTGATAATGATTATCAAAGAAGATGGGCTAATTTATGTGAAAGGCTGTATTTCACTTATATGATATCAACAAACTTTATGAAACCCTCACCTAGTTAAAGAAATGGTAGCAGAAGTATTTTTCTTCATACTTTTTTGACATTTTCTGCATAGTGAGGTAGTGCCCATATCCATTCTTTTACTGTACACCAACATTATATTTGTCTCTTGCTGAAGATTGCACTGTGTCTTTTGTATCCTCATGTCTGACACAATGTTGGCAGTGCATTTTTATGAATTTGACCAGTATATTTCAGTTAGAGTATTGAGATCTTTCTTAACTGCCTAGGGTGTTAGGTATTGTTTTCAAAACGTCTCTTGATATATTTTGTATTGTTTGCTTTTACTTTAATTAACCCCAGTTTCCATGATGCAGTGTTATCACCTAATTTACTATCAGTTGGTATTAAAGATGAGGTAGATAAGATTCCTACAGGTATTTCCCTTTAATCACAGTGAACCGTATAGAGCACCTAAAATGCAAGCAGCCCTATCTCAACGCTGATAGCAATGTAGGGCCAACTGTCAAATTACCAAGAAATGTGCTAACATTAAATCAGTCTTCTGCAGGGGATTGCATGGCTGCTCAGTTTGTTTGTTTGCTGAAATATAATGACAGTGCTTTGACATAGCTGTGGGTGTAGTATGAATGATAAGATAAACCTCAACTGCAAGGGAGGTTAGGTGAGGTTTTCTCTAGTTCTATTGATTACATGCATTTTACTTACTTATACATTAATCCCAACATGTTCCCATATATGCATAGTCCTAACTATTGTTGATGTATTCAGTATTTTTGATGAGATAAATGTTTTCAAATCTCTAAACAGTGCACTAGCGCTGAAGAACAAAATCACAAACTATCCAAAGCTAATAGGAATTTGGATCTAAACTACACTGTTTTCCCCTAGGATTCAGTCGAACCAATGAAAACCTCACCTAACTTCACCAGCAGCCAGGTTTATGGAAAACTTCAATAACATCATCAATATATACCAACATGATTCTCCTCTTCTGCATAAAACTACATGGTCAGACACATTCAACAGCAGTTTTTGCATGAAAATGAATACAGAAAAGATTAGGGGTTATGTGATGTATACATAGCTGAAACAGGTCTATAAAACAATAGAACCTGTAAATACCTCATCTAAATTCCCCTAGCAGCCCAGGTTAATCTTAAGATTTCAGCGTTGTTTTCCAAATGTAACCTTTAATTCTTGTCCACTTTAAGGCCAGATTTGTAAGTAAAGCACATTATGTGCACTGGCATGTCTGTTGATGGAATCAAATACTGTTTCTCCATGATTTAAAATGATGCCAAGAGAATGTGTTTCAGCAGGGACTACAACTTACTTTTTTTAGATATCCCAAAAAATAAGGTAAATAACTGCTAGGAGGGGTACCCTTTAATAACCCATGTCTTGGGGGTTAGGATTTTTCTAAAGGGCCTGGGTTGAGAGCTACTTCTCCAATCCTTTTGAGGAGACTGGTTATCTATTCCCTGCAGCCAAAATGGAAGCTCAGGCCAATTGGAATCCAGTAAATTTTCTGAGAGTTTTGCTCCTTAAGATCTTGATTAAACTCTTGTCCTCTAAGCCTTTAACTCTGGGAGAAGAGTTAATGAATTTCATGCAATGCTCAGACACTACATTTTGTATTTTCTATAATATCTTGTTAAGTTTTGAGTAACCAAAGCTCCAGTTTTGGAATAAGAATGAAATGAATAACTTTAGAAAATACTCTCTTCCTTTGGCTGACTTGCTTTTATAAAAAATTTTTTGCAGATTGCTGAGGTAACCTTTTGTTTCCAAACCCTGGTCCTTCAAACCTCTCACTGTGACATACATATATCTCTTTGTGGATTCAGAATAACTTTTATTAGCTCAACTTGGGCATGATGCTGGATGATATGATGAGATGGTGGCCTTTACCTTGATCCTCCTCAGAAACTATTCGTTAGAAGAAATTTAGTCGAAGGGACTTTGGCACCCTTCACCTTAGTCAAATGGTACCTTAATTCAGATGTTATGGGTTTATCCTGTGTGACTGGAGATTCCTTTAGAAGAATCAGTTTCCAGAGTTCCTCTGGTTTGCCACTGAAGGCTTTTATTTTTGCTTTGGGATTAGCCTTCTCAGAAAGTTTTTCTCTCATCCTTTTTCTTCCGGTGGAAGTGCTCTCATGCTCACAAGACAGACTGCAGAAGAAAGAAATGTAGTTTTGAAAAAAGTGAAAAACATTTTCTCTCTAAAGCAGCATCCCACAAAAAGTTTTCATGATTCTCTTGCCCTGCTTGGCCTTTCCTACTTTTTGAAAAACCTATTCCCTTTATCTTTGCGACTACCTTGGGTTGGCATCCATGATCTGCATGTCTGCAGTGAAATGACAGGGGTGTAGGGTCAGTGGCATCAGCTGATTGGCCAAGTGCAGGCCCATTTAATGATTGAGCAGCTACAAGAAACTTTAGGTCATTTGTTAAGGATGAGACAAGGCTGGTGCATCCTCACCAAATTATGAGGATAAGAAAGGTTCTTATTGATGTATTCCCATAGAATATATCTCATGCTTGTGGTACAGTGCTTTGGATGGAAGAGATTATCCAGTTTTGAAAACCAGAACTTACTTTTTTGACATTTTTTTTAGTTAATTGTATTAACTAGCTTACAGAGATTTTTTAGAATATTTGAGAATATCCAGCACATAGTATACAGTAATGACAACAGAATAATTTCAATCTAATTGCTTAAGATTTGACTTCTGTGTATACACAGCATTTGATGTTGATGATCTCTTATGCATTTCATGGAAGTCATATTTGCACTTTTTGCAAACCTGATACTAAGGATCTCCTCTAATATCCTGAAGATCTAATGCTAATGTTAACTTTTCTATAATTTGCTGGTCTCTTTCTTCAACAGGAGAAAATAATGTCTCCAAACTTTCCTGAATGATTAGCTGCCACAGGAATGAAATGCATAGAATGAAGCAGTATGAAGACCATTACAACAAAAACACAATTAGGGTCAGCCACAAGAAAAAACAGCTTCACTTGAATGACGTATGTAATGCCTTAGCAGTAACAGTAGGAATTAGGGACAGCAGTAGCAACAACACTGCAGTGACACTTGCTTGTAAAAATGAAACATATTCAATAAGTATAAAGGCAAAGGAATCTGAAGAATAGATCTCACTATTAATGAGGGACTTTATTTAATGTTTAGTTTGGTAAAACTTTCCATATTTTTCATTATAGTTATCTTTAACTATTCATTTTTTCTTACAATGACAGTTGTTAATGTTTAGTAAAATCAGATTTCCTTAATCCTATGGTACTGAAAAGTATTTTACAATAGTATATTTTCTCAGAAGTCATCTCACTACATGGTAAATATGAATTATCAAAATTAATGACCATATAATATTTACAGATGACTACTAGTGCCAAGTAAACTATCTGTCGCAGGTTCTGACATAAACTCGGAACTGTCATGTCAGCCTTGGAGAGTCTAGGACGTAATTACTTATCCCCATCTCATAGAGACAATTTAGGATTGTGTGTGTAAAGATATGTCGTTTCCAATGTTGGGATCAACCTTTAAAACATGAGACAGTTTTCATCAGCAAAGGTTTAGAGTAATAATGAGAATAATAATCACGGTTTATTTACTAAGAAGGTTACATACAATATATTATAGTATATTACAAAACATAATGTCTTGGTTTAGTACTAGACATGCTTTGTGAAAAAGCAGCCAATCACCTGGGAAGCATTTGCAAACACTGTAAAATTTTTACTTGTATTAGTGGGACATTGGGATGAGGTAAAGGAATATAGCTTTGTGGGTGAAGGGGGGAATAGGGCTAAAACTTGATATCATATGACATTAGTTGGGAAACATGAGACCAGAAAATACTACACTCTCCATTATGCAAGGAGTGTGAAAGATTCATCTTGACCTAGGGTTTCCTGGAGTAGGGCAAGTTGAGACTGAAACTCCACTTGCCAAATTTGTGCACATTCCAAACGCCACACCAATTGGAGTCATCCACTTCACCCCTGGTACTCACTGAATGTCTGAGGTTGTTATGGGCTGTATCCTGTGCTGCAGCTTAGTTGTTGTAAAAGATTACATTATGGAGGGAAAGCAAGTAAAAACCTTTACTGTATAACAGAAAATTTTTAAGGAACTCTATTATGAAAAGACATATGCTCACTTGTATGGATGAAAAACCTCTCATGTCCATAGTACCTGAAAAGCTTTACTAAGAATTGTAACCTTGAAGGTAGTATTGAATTTCATATCAGACTAAATATTCACCATGCCAAAATGCCTTCTCCTGGAGGGGTTATCTATCATGGCACATGATTATATGATCAGTTAAAAGGTGGTGCAAATACTGACATGGTGTATAAGAAATGCAATCAAAGATTGCACTTTGTACGTATCTTAAACAGTCTACATATATAGACGACACAATTAATTTTTTTATAGGTCAAAATCAATTTCATGTTTTTCAATTACCCCCTGGTATGGCAAGCTAAACAGTAAAGATAAAAATATACTTGAGAAAATTGTTAAGAAAGCTTGGAAATTGGGTGCAAACACTAAAACATTAGATATGTTGTATCAGGAATGTGCAATGAAGCAGTTGGAGAAGATCATGTAATCCATCATCCTCTACACCAATGATATGTATCTTTAAGGTCAGGATGAAGATTGTCTCTGCCTTACAGTGCACTGATAGATTCAGGAAATCATTTGTACCAAAAAGCCTTCTATTGTTTAACCATCTAAAGATGCTGTAACTCCTCTGTGATACAACTTCCTAGTGCAATAAATGATTCTTTATGTGACATGTTATATGGTACTTTTTATTTCATATTTCATTATACTTAACCACCGTCTCCCGTGTTAGCGAGGTAGTGCTAGGAAACAGACAAGGAATGGCCCAACACATGCACATATACATACATATACATTTCAGTGTATACATTCATATGGATACACAGACATATACATATATACAAATGTACAGACTTGCTGCCTTCATCCATTCCTGTCACAACCCTACCACACACAAAATAGCATGTGATATCATATCATTTTTATTTATAATTCTTACACCTTTTAATCTTGGATTAAACTTATAGCCATAAAGAATTTCATTTTGTATCGTACGCAATTTGACAATAAAGACAGCTAATCTTATCTTCTTCACACAGGAGGGAAACCATATGAGTATTCACACTGCCAAATGACTTCAGGAGTAGCAGCAATTTAACGAGGCATATGAGTATTCATACAGAAGAGAAGTCATACGAATTTTCACACTGTCAAAAGAACTTTAGATCCAGGAGTGTATTCATGAAGCACATGACAATTTATACAGGAGAGAAACTATATGAATGTTAACAATGCCAAAAGACCTTCACTCGAAGGAATGATTCAGTGCAACATGTGGTTATTCATACAGGAGAGAAACCATGTGAATGTGCCCATTGCCAAAGTTCTTTTTCTAGGAGGAGTGACTCAGTGAAGCATATATTTTTCCATACTGGACAGAAGCCACAAGAATATACACAGTGCCAAAAGACCTCCTGGAATAGTAGTTTGGTGCAACACACAACTATTCACAAAGGAGAGAAGCCAAATGAATGTTAACTGTACCAAAAGTCTTTCTCCTGTGGAGGATTTGCTTAGTCCTGCACATGAATCATAACAAAGGAAAGAAGCCTTTCTATAGTGAATGTATTCACTATGAACCTGGTCAAAAACAATGCACATCCTGTTATGACATTGGTCCATGTGACAAGATGATATTCTGCCAGCAAACATCTGAGGAACATTCAATGTCAAATTCAACAGCAGAGAAATATGATAATCCTGAAGGAATGAAACGGAAAATAGGTAATAGTGAGAATTTGTCATGTGTAGTACATATCATTGTTCAAAACAAGTTACAATTGTCCCGGAGTCATATCTAAAGGCTGAGAGAGGTGACATGGATATTGTTGAGGAAGAGTTCTGAGTTTATGAAATTAGCTTTGTGCTTAAGGTAAAAGACTTCATTCACTTGTAAGTATGAATATGGTGATTGCAACAAGACTCCTCTACTATAATTCTTCAAACATTGAATCAGTGACATGCAACAGACCATCAATCACCATGACTATCGGACCCCGAGATGATATATCATCTGTACTGTAATTGGGGGAACACTCAGTTCATCATTGTCTTGCTTAAAGTGTTTGTACAACTGGTATGATAATTTATGGGGGTATTTCATATGCTGACCTGGTTTTGAAGAAAGCAGTTCCTAGTTCTGGAGTGATAATTTGATGCATATTAATTGACTTCTTTTTATTTTCAATTACATGATAAATATATGTGTGTAACTATAGGAGAAAGAGCCAGGTTTCTTATGACTGAGTTAAACAAACATCTAAAACTTGTCATTGATTCAAAGAAAGGCTATATTTCTTAAGAAAAAATGTAAGCTCAACCACACACTGTTTACATTTAATTTTTTTTTGTTAGCTGAGATGGCATGGGCAAATGAGGCCTTAATCAAGGCCACTCTGTTAACATATATACTCAAATACCCTAGTCTAAGTCTGGTACCCATTTTATTGACCAACCCCTGGAGTGATAAACACCTGGCTAGACCATGGAATGACTAATGTAACTAGGAATCAAATCTTTGTGCTCAACACTGGGCATTCCATGGATGCTTCAGTTTCAGAAGAGTTAACTGGTGCTCTACGAAGGTCCATGATTAGTTTTGCTCTAGAATTATGGTGACTTTTCAGGTTTAGATTTTGGCATGCCATTGCTATAAGTTTATATTTTTGTGTTGGATCTTTTGTTTATAATTAAATGTCCCAATTATCAAAATAGAAATGTGTCTTTCGTACAAACCTCAAGGTAAATAAAAGTGAAATCTTCCTCCATAATTGAATTGAATGTATTTCAGTCTTTCTCATAAAATAATAGTGCTCAATCTCATAAAAGTGATAGGAAAATGTGGTGGGTCTTTTGGCCCATTTATGGAATCTTCCATAATACCTGATTGACATTACTCACATTTATGTCTGACATATGTTTGTTATTTTCTAGGGTCTTGATGTTAACCATATTACTTAGGAAATTGTTTTGCTGATATACAGCTCTGTGTAGGCCAGTACATTGTATTTTTTTCAAGTTAGTTCCTAAAAGGAATATGGATCATAGATATAGATATGTAAATCTCTCTTGTTGAAAATAGCATTATAAATTCTCTCTTTGGAGCATAGCATGACATATCCAATTTATGTCCTTTATATCAATCCCTTCATCCATTTGAACATATTTCTCACTATAAACTCTTGAAGGGGATATAAATGTGAATTTCTCAATCTCTTCTGACAAGAAAATTTTCTGATGTTTGGTAAGAATTTCTTTCACCCTTCTCTATGTACTTTCATGAAAATCTACATGCATTCTATATGTATATGCTCAAAACTCAGCCTCATCAAAAGGTACATAAGGTAGAGGGATGATTCACTTTTTTCCCCACACTCAAATATGAGATAAATACTTTCTTTTATGTATTTTGTGCAATAATGCACTATTGTTTTTGATATTTTGCAAACCATTTTTCTAAGATCTTTATCGTAACCAAGCAGATGTCTTACACTACAACAGCCTTACCCATGCTCATAACTTCTCATTTTTCTCATATTAAAAGGCATTTCCCTTTTTCCCTTAAGCAATTTCGTTTTGTCTTCATCTGCAAATGTAATTGAATCGAATGATGAAATTGTGAGTATGGACAGCATAAGGTAGAGAAGGTTCAGTAGATGGGGTCCCACGAGTTTAAAGTGTGTGTATGTGTGTGTGTAAAGATTCACCAAGCCTTAGCTTAACACAAGTTTTTGTGAATGACCGTTCTCGGGGCACAATTACTGGCACAGGTCAGATGTATGTGCTTGGGTTACCATTACTGATAAGGGTCTTTTAGATGGATGTGCATTATATGAAAAGTGTCATTGTGATTAAAAAACTCTGTCCTGTACAGAACAAATAGGTACATTACTAATAGTCGGCAACTTAATGATTATAATGCGCTTCATTTAGAGTATTTTAATTTTTCTAATCAATACTATTTATTCTATCATTTGTAAGTATTTGTTGAAGTCGCCAAATTTGTCAATATGTTTTGCATAAAATTATTAAATTTATGTCATGTCCCTAACTCACTCACCCCGACAAAACAATGAAAAGTAGCTACACTTAGCTTAGTGGTTCTAAATTGGTAACTCGACAGAGTTGAAACACTTGGATTGACTTTTGCGTTAGTTGTTATAATATTTCAATTTACTTATAACTTTTATGAATTATCAGTTACACAGAAGAGCTGTGAATCACTTAAATATATTACTAATACAGCCATCCGGACTCATGCAAGACTCGGTCTCTTCCCTCATCGTAGTCCGTGCAGTTGTTCGGACTCCCAGTTGAAATTGATTTTCCCGTTCTTAGGGTACACTCCTGCATCCAATCTGTATTGTTGATTTGCATTACTGCTTTTCTCAGAACGATGTAGGTAACTTTTTTTGTCTGTCAAAGCGGCGATGGCAGGTTGAAGATTACATTAAAGTTCTTATGATTGTTTGTATGTGTATGTTATTTTCACAGTTCATGTTTCCTCTTAATTCTTATGAATATGTATGCGATCAATATATAATCAGATAATCTCTTCAATGATATATATCAATGCTGTCTTCATAGTAAATTATTATAACCTGTAACCCTTATGTAATTATTTAGTTTCGTATCCCTTTGGTGGTTGTTTATGTTTATGTCTGCAAATATAGCTATACAATAAGCCTCCACTGCCCCACTGATAATTCGGTATCTGATTAACTTTTAAGTGTTTCTGAGGCAATTTTCAACTTTAGATGTGTGGTAAGTGAAAATTTTCAAATAATTTTTACGTTGTTATGTTAACTATTAATGCAATACAGATTTACACCAAAGGCTTAATGGATTTATATAGGCCAAGCCTATAGTTAAGTACGTATCAAGTGTAGTTTTAAATTCGTATGCAGTACTGGAATTGACAAATGTAGTTAAGTTTCACATCATTTTAGCTTTGGATAGCGAGTGATTTTGTTCTGCAAATGTTGTGTAGTATTAAGAAGATACAGTAGCAGTCACGGAGCTTGAATTTGAGTGATAGATATTATTGGGTGTTATTAGATAAAAGTGGTAGTAGTTATTGCTATGTATATCATGGAATATATGGGGTTTATTAACGCAGAAGTAGATAAAACCCTTGTATAGAATCAACACAAGCTCACCCAGCAGCTGAAACGATTCAGCTATTGGGGATTGCACATTCACTCGCTGTGTCATCAGTTGATTTCTAGGACCATTTGCATGGTGCTCAGTCGTGAATTTTACTAGTATATTTCGACTGAAATATTGAACATTTATATATATTGTGACTGCTAAGGAGATTAGGTGAGGTTTCATAGGTTTTGATTTTGACCTTTACATTTGCATTAGATTTTATAGCAGTGAACCTCACATATTTCTTGATGTACCTATAGAATTTCGATGAGTATATCTAATGCTGTTCAGCAATAAGTATAAGATGTATCAATCCTCCCTAGGAATTTCTTTATTTACAGCAAACTATATAACTGTATAAAGCACCTGAAACATAAGTAGATATTTCCCAAAGCTAGTTTCAATGTGGATCTAAAGTAGACTTTTATACTTGCATTTATTTCATATTGTAGAAGACGTCCATTCATATATACTTATCTGGTTGAAGAAATTTTGTCTCTTCTGTATTCTGGACCTTCCTCTCTTATGTTTTTTCATAAGTTCTCCTAGAGACTGCAGTCTTGCCAGATTAAAGAAGACTGTGTCATGAATTATCTCTTTACCTGTTTTAATCTTGTTTACCTTTGGAAGATTCCTTTTTATGTTCCTGTTTGTGATTATGGGATCTATAATCTTTCCTTACAATTTTTGTAACTTGTTTTCTAGCAGCAACAAAGTTGGTGGCTTTACACTGGTCATTTTTTGCAGTATGTTGACCAAACTTGTATGCAACATTCAAAGTGAACGCATGTGAATGTTTCATACAGTATCCTGAATCCTTTCTATCACTCTGGCTGAAATTTTCCAAACAGATTTTATTACACTGTTCACTTCTCAAGCAACTTTGTTACATTGCTTTGTTGGTTATATTTCATTGCTTATCAACACTAATGTGCTTCTCCTCAACCTCTTCCAACATTTTACGATTACTTTTGTATATCATTTCATCTTTTAATTTTTCAGTTCCTTCACCTTTTCCTATTGCATTTTCCTAAATGAAATATCAAAAGCTACTTGACTGACCAGCCACATAGCAAACTTGTCAAAGTTTTGCATTGGTGGCATATGTGTTGTTTTTAATGCTTCTCTAGATTTTGATATCATCAGCACTCATCTTTACATGATATTTTACGATTATATGTCTATCATTAATATACATTTAGGAGCAATACAGGTCCCTACAAAGATTCTAATAGTCCAGTCTGAGTCGTCTATTGTACCGAAACTCATTTTTCTCTGTGTTAGATAGCCCTCAGTCCTGAATAGTACTCTGATCACCAAATGCTTTCAATTTATGAAGTAACCTTCTTTGAGGAACAGTTGTGAATATGCTTTGGTAATCTAGAAATACTGTCATTGCATTATCATTTGTTTAAAAATGATGTCTAGTTTTCAGATGTCTCTAAGATGTTGCTGAAGTAGATCTAGCCTTACATAAATCTGTTTTGAAGTGTTGTAAACCATTTATTTGGTTTAGAACGGAATTACATTCTGTCTCTAACTACTGACTCCATTACTTTGTCAGCTACATGTGTTAATGCTACTGTTTAGTAATTCCCTTCATTGGACCTAGGTCCTTTCATGAAAATCTGTCACTGCTTGTTTTCCTCCTGCAAGAGCTTTCTCTCCCTTTAATAATTTCTAAAATATCGAATGCAAAGGTTTCGTTAATCCATATGCATACTCCGTGAACAGGTATTGGGGCATCTTTTTTGGTGTTGGTGATTTGTATGGGTTAACTTCTCAGTTTCTTTCAGCAACCTCCACTGAAAATTCAGTTTCTTGCATGAATTACTTGTCACTGATTGTGTTCAGAACATGGTAATTCGTGTCCATTTTCAGTTGCTAATACAAATTTGAAACGTTATTCAGAAAAGGGAGCCATAAATCTCTGTGATACACCTGCTTTCATTTTCTGTCTTCTTATTAAGGCAACTATCGAACCTTTGGGGTCAGTTCTTAAAAGTTAATTCTTTTATGTCATCTAATCTGGCACGGGCCACTGGTACCCTAATTGGGGCCATCTCATAAATGCTATAAATATACATATTATTATATATATATATACATTTTTTTTTTTCAAACTATTCACCATTTCCCGCATTAGCGAGGTAGCGTTAAGAACAGAGGACATGGCCTTTGAGGGAATATCCTCACCTGGCCCCCTTCTCTGTTCCTTCTT
>JAUUDZ010450853.1:0-12644 GCA_032361705.1 Panulirus versicolor
GTGCATAAGGTACAAACAGCCTTTCAGTTCCCTCATACACATCCTCAACCTATGTCCAGATGCTACTGTGAAACATGAAAGGTCCATGCTAATGGACGCACTTTGTACCACATTCTCCATTTACTCCGTCTCTACATGTAAAATGCTACCAATACATCTAATTCCAAATAATTTCTCTGGTATCTTCAACTGAAATCTCTCTAATCAATTTGTTCTTCATTAGTCCATCTTTTCCACAATCTACCTCCTCTTCTTCTACCCTCAACTGTAGTGCTACATATTTTCTTCATCCCCAATCATCTGCCATACATTTCATGTGACCTTATCCCCCTAAAAGACTATTCCATGAACATTTTTACGAAAATTTCTTTCCACTGCATTTCCTTCTTGCATTTTCTTTATTTATCCACCTAATTCAAACTATACCTAATGTAAATTATCCACCTCCAATGCAATCTCTCCTTCCCTCAGTTCTCATTGTACCAATCAGTTATTTTAAACATTCTCCCCACCTTTAAAAAATTTCATTTATTACTAGCCTCATCCAAGACTTGTTTAATATACCTTTTGTCATTCCATATGCATTCCTCTCTTCTACTCTTATTTACCTTCTTCCAGAACAGTTTCTCTTATAAATTCTGATTATTTTTCCACTGATATTCTCATTTGCTTTCCTTTCGTTAATATGTACCATCCTTTTAACTTTTATTCATTGTTTTATATTCTACACTCTTTGTCGTCAATTCATTACTATTATATTAATTACATTCATCATTCACCTGCTGAACCAAACCAATGTGGACACCACTGTTGATTCAACAAACTAGAAACAAGATTATGATTTGTGTGTTAGCTGTGACACTGTATGCACATGATCCACCCCATGTAAATTGAAATAAAGCTCACAAGTGCATCAGCATAAGTTCGATAAGTCCTTGTATATCCCAACACCACGTGTAAACATGCTGACATCATATGTTACTGAATTAATGCTTTGCTTTCCTTACATAGCAGGGAGTGCCAGGAACAGATGCAGAAATGTTTTCATTTGCTCATATTCACTCTCTAGCCGTCATGTATAATACACCTAAACAAGAACTGCCCTATCCACTGCTGAAGCCTACAAGCAGACTTTTTCATGGTTTCTTCTTACCAATTCACATGTTGTGGCTCAGCTCACTGATATCGTGTTACCTGCCGTACACCACAATGACTCGATTTGCTCTATCCAGTAGACATCTCACACCCTCCTGTACATCTAGAGCCATTTTCTTAGTCATTAGGGAGCTAGTGAATGACATTGTTAGCCACCTCCCCATGCTGGAATGCACTTCTTGAAATCCCTTCCATGGCCCCTCACTCCAGCCGTTTGAGGATTTGCCTCTAACAGCCAGAGTGAGAGGCCTCGGAAGTGCTCTCAAGAAGTGCATTCCAGTTTGGGGAGGTAGCTAATGTCATTCACTAGCTCCTTAGTGACTTAGAAAACGACCCTTATACCCCAAACCCTTAAAGCACCTCTTACCCCTTCCCCCATTTCCAACAAGTATACTATACTCTCTTAGTCAGCCTTTCCTCACTAATCCTCTGCATATGTCCAAACCATTTCAGCATACCCTCTTCAGCTCTGTCATACTTACTCTTCTTACTACCATACCTTTCTCTTACCCTATCATTTCTTATGTGATCAACCCTTCTTACACCATACACTGTCTGCAAACATTCCATTTCTGATAAATCAAACTTCTTCCATACAAGTAAAGATATATTCCATCAGATTATTTGAGTATTTAGAGATACAAGTGGATTAGACCTTATATCTTACCTATGCAGTAACAAACAATAATACTGATAATAATTTGAAATTAACCTGAATAATCTGCAAAGCAGTATGTCGAGGTGTGTCTCTCTGAGGGGTGTGTAAGAATGGATTTGAAGGTGCTAATTCTCCACTTTCACTATAGACACATGCTTCGCTTAACCCTGCAAGAGAGAATTACAAAATATATTAAGAAATGTACCATCTGAAAAGAAGATGTTGCTACATTCATGCATACTGGATAGAAATACATATAGACAGCCAACTGTTATGACATTTCTTAGATGAGTATGAAACTTGGTGGTAGGTTTAGGGAAACAGTGACATACATATAAAAAAAAGATTTGAAAGCTAGCAGGCTTAGAAAAGTTGCCTGTGGGCAGAGATACCAAGAGATACTTAGTGAAGAATGGCATGAGTAAATGAAACTGGTGGAGTGGAAAGTATTTAGGGAAACGGTGCTTGATTATATGAATTAAATGTGTGGCATGCAGAAGATGAGACACATGAGAAAGGGTAACGGGTGGTATAAAGAAGTTGAATCACCAGTTGAAGAGAAAATGGTAGTGTATGGAAGACATCTGCAAGGAAAAAGTACAAATGACTGGGAGGAGTACACGAAAAAACATCAAGAAAAAGATATGAGAGCTAAAAGACATGGTATACGAAAGAATGAGAAAATATCAGTTTCTGGAAAACTTAGAAAATGATCTGGAAGAGAGTGAATACTTTAAGAAGAACCCAAAAGCAAATGAAGGTGACAGAGGAAAGTAGATGCAGTAGTGGCACCAAAGAATGTGTGTGAAAGAGATAAAGCGAATCTTTTGAAATACTGAAGAATATGTTACACAACAGGAAGCCAGACATGGTGTGTTTGGGATGAGGTGGCGTGTAGAGTGACTTAAGGTCAGTGGGATGGTGAAAAGAGAGAAGACAGATAATGCCTAGTGTTCGACAAAAAGTGGTAAAGCATCAAGAATAAGTAGGACTACAGCTGAGGTTTTCAGGAAAGGATATGACAATGTTGCTAATTGGTTAGTCTGGCTGTGTGATATGTGATGTGTAAGGCCTAAGATAACCACCTGAAAACTGGAGGAGTACAAGTATAGTCCTCTAACCTAAAGGTTATATGAATTAAAGATGTGATTATGCCTGGTATCATATATGGGAGAAAGGTAACTGAGAGGATGATATTATGCAATGAACAGCTGACTGGGGGGAGCAGTTTGATGGCAGGAGAGGTAGAAGATATGTGGAACACGTTTCGGCTATGATGACTTTATGTTAGAATATATTTGGAATAAGAGAGTGACTTGTATTTTGTGTATGACATTTATGGATCTGGAAAAAGCATATGCCACAGTAGAGAGAGAGAGACCTTGTGGAAGGTGTGGATACATGGGGTACATGGGAAGATTAAAAGCAATAAGAAATTTTGTCACAAAAATAAATCATGTGTGAGAGTAAGAAGGAGGAAGGAGAGTGATGCTCAGTGAAGGCCTGTCTGTGTCAAGGATGTGTGATGTCACTGTGTATGTTTAATCTATTCATGAATAGGGTGGTGAGAAAGGTAAACGAAAGGGTCTTGGAGCAAGGGGTGGGTCTGCTATATGCTTGGGATGGAGGGTGGGCCTTGGAAAGTTAGTAAGCTGGTGATTGCGAATGACACAGCCTTGATGGTAGCTCCAAAAGACAAACTCCAGATGCTGGTGATTGGGTGTATGAAGGGAAATTTTTTTAATAAATGTAATCAAAAGTAGTAAGATGCAGCAGGAAGGGGAGACAGGATGGTTTGAGTTTGAATGTGGTGGATTACGTGGGAAAGGCATAATAGATGACCTGATGATCCATGATAAAGTTATCTGTTGCATGATAGTAATAGTAACCTAAGTACATAATTCATATAGACAGAGACAGGAGAGTAAAACTGAAGGAGGAAGTGGAGTGCTTTGGAAACTTGTGAGTGGATGTAGCAGCAGACAGTATCATGGGGAATCAAGTGAGTCAGAGGGTGGAAAAGGCGAGGACAAGAACCTGTGTTTGTAAAGGTTTATGTAGAAAGAAGGCTCAGATTCTGTAAGGGTAAATATGGTTATGTTTAAAGGTAGTATAGTAGTCCCAAAAGTGTTGTGTGAATGCAAGTCTTAGGCATTAAATGCAAAGGAAAGGAATAGGGTGGGTTTGCTGGAAATTAAATGCCTGAGAACATGTGACATGAAATGGGTTGATCATATATGGGATGACAGTGTCAGAGAAAGATGGGGTGGTAAGCACATTCTGACAGAGCTGAGAAGGATGTGCTGAAATGCTTCTGGTGTGGGAAAAGGATGAGCGAAGAGAGTGACAGAAGGATTCAAAAGTCAGAAATGGAGCGAGCAAGGGGAAGAGAGAAACTAAGATGATGAAAGGAAGGACTGAAGGAGGCTTTTGGGAATCGGGTCCTGACCACTCAGGAAGGTGATGGGTGTGCACTGGGTGGAATGAATTGGTGCACTGAAGCAGAAACTTCTCCTAGTAGTTATAATTAAACTTTGTGTGGTCTTAATGATCTGAAACAAATAATCACCTACCCTACTCATATACCAGATTATCAAAACCATATTCCTAAAACTCATTCTTTGTGTTTTGATACCCTAACCTTTGCACTCACTGTACTTTCTACTTCAACTGCCCATTCTAAGTGCCTTTCAAGATAGCTTAATAGTATTAACTGGACTAACTTAAACTCACAGATATTCATTTGATGGTGCATTTGTTTAAGCATAAGCAGAGGTTACTCTTGAGGGAATGAAGGGACAAGGAATATCTCTTCCTCTAACTCACTGTTCAATTACTCCTGTCCTGAGGTGAAATGAACAAGGGAGCTGGAACATCTGACTGGGCAAAACACTCAAACTTCTATTCAGCTTTAATCTATGCATGACATCACCGCAAAGTTCTCCTCTATCCAAAGGAAATACAATAACCTCCCTTATTCCACTGATAGGTCTTTTAACACATGAATCTCACACAAATCCAGCAAATCTGCCTTTCTTTCCTGATGATATCTGGAGTAACTGGATTATTCTTCAGGGTTTACTATCCCTATAGTCTGGGCTGAGCTCAGGCTCCCTATTCACCATCTCCTCATAAAACTTTCTCTTTCTCCTTACTCTCAATCTCCTTTCTTCCTTCAGTATCCACTCTTCCCTCTCAATTTCCTATATAAATATTTTTTGCTTCCCTACGTTTCTTACATTAAGTGCAGCTACACCAGATGAACTTCACACCCACTGACATGATTATTCAGGTTAATCTAAAAACATGCACAAGAAACCATAAGAAAATGTATAAATAACAGTAATCCCATACCTCGCAACACAATGACTCTGATGGGTATGCGAAGAAGCTTGGTTGGTGCACCAAGCCTCTGAGTTCCGATAGTTATTTTATATGCATATTTTAGCAGCTGACCACGATAAGTTGGAGGAGCATCACAAGGAAGTATCTCTCTGTACACAACTGTTGATACAAAAATAGTTACCAAAAAAGCAGTAGTATCTTTATTCCTACGTATCTTCAGATTTAAAATATAACTAGTGCTGTGTCATGCAATAACAATGGAAAGACTGCAATACTTCTGAATTCACTTTATGATATTTTCATACCATATTATAAATTTTAGTGAAAAAAATCAACTATGTGTTTAGTCATTAATTTTTTACACATCAAAAAGTGGAGATTTGAAGGACAAAGAAGGATGTGCAATTCTGCTATCATTAAGAGTGTGGGAGGTTGCAACACAGCATGGATGGAATGGATCAAGAATATTGTGGGTGAAAGGAAAGATTGGAATTGTAAAGTATGCATGGATATGTGTATATGCACCTGTGACTATGAAGGCTGTATGAGGTAAGGATGAAATGAAGCATTTCTGGAGAAATTAGAATGATTGTATAAATGGTTTTGAGAATAGTTGGTAATAGGGGAATGCCTAGAGTAAATAAGAATGGAAGTTATTATGTGGATGTTTGTGCTGAGAATGGTTTATTCCTTGCAAACACCTTTTTTCCCCACAAGATAATCCATAGGTACACATGGATGAGGAATGATGGAAGAGAAGAGCAGGAGGCTTTGATTGACTGTGTGGGAGTGAATGAAAGATTAAGAAAGGCCATGCTAGATGTTAAGAGATGTGAGAGGATTCTTTGAAGACTGACCATTTTGCAGTTCTTATGGGGATGAGGAGTAGGGAGAAATGGAGGTATGGTGTAAGGAAAAATGGAAAGGTAAAAGCATTGGCAAGTGAGAACATGAATCAGAAACAATGCAGGAAGGAGTATAAAAGGAAGGTAACTGAAAGTTTAGAGGGAAGTGCAGTGAATAAAGGGAAGCAGTCATGTATGGATTAGGTGTTTAAAAAGTCCAGAGAAATACTATTAAAGGTTGTAGAATTAGTAGATGAATATGAGGTCCTGAGATATAGGAATAAAAAGGGCAATACATGGTGCACGGAAGAGATTAGAAATGCTGTGGAAGAGAAGTAAAAGGCATATAGCAGATTGCTTGAAGAATGTACCACAGGAAGTTCTGCAAAGGAAGAGGGAAGAAAATGAAATGTGTAAGCAGTATGTCATAAAAGCTGATAGAGGAAAGCAAAGAAAGAGTTGAAGATTTTGGAAGAAAGTTGAGTGAAAAGTTTCAGAAAAATAAGAAATTACACTGGAAAGAGGTGGATGTAAGAGTGGAAATATTAATGTGAGAAGTAAGGCAGGGGAATTGTTGAATCAAACGGAGGAAATGAAAGGAAAATGGAAAGAGTATTTTGAAGAACTGATGAATGTAGAAGAAAGGTAGGCAGCATTTGTTACAAGCATGGGTATGGAGGATGGAAGGAGGAGGATACAAGTGCAAGGACCTATAGCAAAAAAGGAGGTAAGATGGGAAATTATGAGGCTGAAGGTAGGAGAGGCACCTGGAGTGGACTTTTACAACTGAAACGCTGAAGTATGGGGGAGAAAGTGTGATGGAGAGGATGCATCTGACATGCAATTTACCATGGAAACAAAAGCTTGTGTCAAGGAGTGGGTGAAAGCTATTATTGTTCCTTTATTCAGTGAAAAAGGTGCTAAGGATGTATGCAGCAAATATAGGAGAATAAGTCTGGTAAGTATAGCAGGAAAATTACATTCAAGAATACTGATTGATACTGAGATGAAAGTGACTGAATGCAGAGTAAGTGAAGAGCAAGGGGGTTTTAGTAAAGGTAGGGGATGTGTGGATCAGATTTTTGCAGTAAAGATGACCATGGAAAAGTATCTGATGAAAGGGAAGAAGTTGTATGTAGCTTCCATGGATCTGGAGAAAGCTTATGACAGAGTTGAATGGAATGCTTTTTGAGATGTATTAAGGATATATGGGGTTGGGAGGGAACTGTTGGATGGTGTGAAAGCCTTCTACAGAGGAGCAAATGCATGTGTAAGAGTGGATTGGAGAGTTCATTGAAAGCTTTGGTATACATGTAGGTGTAAGGCAGGTCTGCGTGATGTCACCATGCCTTTTTAAAATATATAAATGGATGGAGTGAAAAGAGAAATAGAAGCAAAACTAGGGAGAAGGAGTGCAGAAATGGAGTGTGGTGGTGAGATATGGTGGCTAGAGGCAAGCCAGTTTGCGGATGATATTGTGTTGTTTGCTGAGAGTGAGTAAGAGTTGCAGAAGGTTGTAAATGTGTTTTATGTGTGTAAGTGTAGGCAATTGAAGGTAAATTTAAGTAAAAGTAGAGTCAAGGTTTTTTGAAAGGAACCAAAGGGAAAGTATAGATTTTGTAAAACCATATAGAGTGAAAGAAGACAGCGTACTGAATTGTGCTTTGAATATGGGAGGAGGAAGACTGGAAGTGGGGAGAGAATTTAAGTATTCACGAGCCATCTTGAGTAAGTCTGGTGAAATGGAAGGAAAGATAAGGGAAAGAGCAATACAGGGTAGAAGTGTCACTGGGTCCCTTAACAGAATAAAGAAGGGTTGAGGTGCGGGTCTCTTAACAGAATAAAGAAGGGTTGAGATGTAAGTATGGCAGTGAAGAGAGGATTAAGGGACAGCATAGTCCTCCCAAACCTGACCTATGCATCTGAAACATGGACTTGGAGTGAATTACAGAGGTTAAGAATATAGGCTGTGGTAATAAGCTATTTGAGAAGAGCATGTGGTGTGACTAGATGGAATGAAGAAACGAAGGGGTGTATGAGAGATGTAGTATGGCAAGGAATGCAAAGGGAATGAATTATGGAGTGGTAGAGTGGGTGAAATGTAATACCTTAAGGTAGTATGGACATGTGGAAAGAATGCAAGACTGAGAGTTTACAAGAGGAAAGTATGATAGTACAGTTAAAAGGGTTGGTGTGAGTGGAAGACCACCTGTGACATGGGCAAACAGAGTAGAAGAATACTGGAGGGAAAGAATGATGGAAGAATGCATGGAATGGTGTATGCGAGGTAGGCATGTAAGGACAGGGATAAGTGGAGACTCTCTGGATAGGAGTTCCCAGAGGGAATGGGCATCAGAGAGATAGAGTGCTGAGTAGTCCTGTCCAGAAGCAGGACCTCAACAGCAAAAGCCCACGAGTCCTATCAAAAGGTTGATCTAATTCTTGATCGTTGAAATACATTATGAAATGAAACTGAACATCGACCAAGCTTTATAGTATGCATCCAAAGACTTAAAGAATTAATCATGTTTTTCCATTTAATATTATCTGTTTCTATTTTCCCTACCAAGGCTGTAATGCACTTTATTGAAAATTTTCAATAAATTCATTAGACAGGATTGGCTACACTCAAGTTGTAATGACTATATATTATGAATTCTATTGCTTCTTTAATCTCACAAGTTTATCCTAAGAAATAGTTACCATCATTTTCCTAAGTAGGTATTGGCCCAGGTCATCGGGCAATTCAATTATATACACCAAGAATAGCAACAGGCTCAAGATAGATCCCTGCAGCATGCCACTTGTAACCCCAGCCCATTTCAAGAATGCACTCTTACCTGCATCCTTTGTTCCCTTCCACTAAAGTAATCTTCTATCTGTCCCTTACTCCTGCCCGCAGGTGTAACTTCTTAATCATGAGGTACAGAGTCAAAATCTTTCTAGCAGTCCACGAACACACATTCTACCCATCCATCTCAGTGATCCAAGATGGAGCTCGCATTGTCATGGAAGTCTAGAAGATTTGTAATGTATAACCTCCTTTCCCTGAAACCATGTTGTCTCCCAGTTAGTTAGTTCCTCCTTTGCAAGCAGCCATTCATTTGTTTTTGATTATCTATTCCAATGTTTTACAAACCTATCTATTCCAGTGTTTTAGAAACCACACCTATTAGTGACAGTGGCTTGTAGTTTTGTGCAATTTCCCAGTCACCATTCTTAACTCTAAAACTGTGGCATAAATCTGATATGATGCTCACTCAATGTATATGTGTGTGTGTGTGTGCTATTCAACAGAAGACCCCAAAAGTAGTATACATCCCTTTATATTGGTATAGGAGGATGTTGACATTATAATTTTTTCCTGTCATGATTTTACACCATATACTTTTTTATAGTCATTTGCCATTTCCTATGTCAGCAAGTTAGTGCCAGGAACAACCGAAGAAGAGGCCTCATTTGCTCACATCCATTCTCTAGCTGTTGTGCATAAAGCCTCAAAACCACAGCCCCCTTATCCACAACCAGGTTCTATAGACCTTTGTGGTTTCCCCTGGCTGCTACATGTTCCCTAGTTCAGTCAAGACCATCATGAATGAAAATATGTTCTATTTCCATTCTTCTATATGTAAAGATAACATCCAGCAGAAATGATATATTGTCACTCCTAGTTTTCATGTGCACCTTGTAACTGTTTATTTGTTATTACCTAATTGTACAGTATGGGAAAGGTGTCTGAAAGCTGTGAGTGAGTGCCTTGAGAGGTACAACTTTAGCATTGCTTAAGCTGTGCTTGGAAGAACTGTTCATCATGGGACCTCCTCGGCTCAGAAATCACTAGATTCAAGCAAATTTTAGTTAACATTGGTTTTTCTAATAAAATCCCTGATAAAGAGACGAGTGTGTTACTCTAAACTCAACTAGTTAATCACACTCAACAACAACCTGCACCTGTTCATTAAGTTTTCTGCTAAAACCATATGTCTCCTACCTATCACACAGATGAATGTATTCTGAAGGAGATAATAAACAAGAACATTACCTGCAACATTGTTGAAGATCATCTCAGAATCATCACTTACTAAAAGAACAAGAAAACTGGTGATGACACAATAAGCTACAGCCTCACACAAAGCAATAACCCATTACAGTCTACCAATGTAGTTGAAGGTTGTAAACTTCAGAGCAACATGAACAACATCGGTATGACTACTACATCACTCAGTCAATGCTTAACACTTCATCTTCAAAACAGAGGTCCTAAACTAAATATGCATCAGCAACATAACATAAATCTCACTTGTCAGCATCTTACTGAAAACACAATAATACTGAAACACTGCCATAACCCTACAAGACTACAGGTAATAGAAGCTATGTACATAAGAAAATTAATCCCTTTATAAATCATCAAAGTGCAGGACACGCTAGGTGACTACTCTTTTTCTTTTATCACATCCAAGATGATCAAGCTCTCTACCTCCATTGGACTTTACCAGGTCTGGAGACCTCAGGGAAACCCCCTCAACCAGTGACCCAACAAGTCTGACCCCCTACAGACCACACTACCACTTATAAACTCCAAGGGAACACAAACCACTCTCTCCCTTGAGGCCAAGTATAAGCTCTATAGGTTCTGCTACATATAAGCTATCCAAATAGCTAGTGGCATTACTGTCTCCTTTTGTGGGCACCATTTCAAATTCATTTGTACAGAACAGTGAGGATCTGGTTAGAAAGCTGAAATCTCTAAATATAAAATATCCTTATAGATTAGAGAGTTTTGAAGTGAAATTGCTGTTTACCAATGTCCTAATAAATGATGTGTTAACCTTCCTTCCCAAACATCTTGGGAAACAACATCAAGGGTATCCCAAGTAAAAACAAAATTAAACTAACATGACTGCGTAGATAATTCATCTTTTGTGTTTGAGGGCAAACATTTTGCACAACTATTCGGTATGGCCTGTGTTAGCAAATATTTACATGGAGTAATTTGAAAGCTATTTGCTAAACACTATAAAGGAATGAGACATAGTTTGGCTCTGATATGTGGACGACATACTTTACTCTTGGCCTAACAATTTACCCACTGATGACTTCCTGCATAAATTTAACTTGTTGGCTCCCTCCATAAAGTGTACTCAATAAGTCGAAATGAATAATAAGTTACCCTTTTTGGATGTAGAGGTCATCAGGGATACAGGTACCTTGAAAACTAAGGTTTACAAAAAAACCACAAATATACTGTCTTATGTCCACTACTATTCAAAGCATAATGTAAAAAGATCGGTCTTCATATCTATGTACCTGAGAGCATATAGGATTTCAGATCCTGAATTCTTACATGAACTGAAAATGATTCAGTTCACTGGACAGAAGTTAAGATACCCAATAAATATACTTGACCAGTGGCAGAATACAGCAAGGAAATGTTCCTATAGTGGCCAAAATAATAAGACAGAATGTAAAAGTAACCAAAGAACCCATGTTCTTCCCTATCATGAGAATTTTCTCAAATGTGTTCACATTCTCAAAAAACTTCATGTACAAGTTGCATTCAAATATGTCAACACCATCAGGAAAGCCCTTAACAAAAATAACCAATCAAATAATATACGTGTTGTTTATAAAGTCCCATGTAAAGACTAACCAATTTTATATTGGACAATAGGGGAAAGATATGAAGAGTATCTCAACATGTGTTAGGACTGCCCAATAGAGCAGTGGCTTATTCCAACATAAAGCTGCCTTTAATCACCATATCGACTGGGAGGAGCCAGGACCATAGCTAAATCAAATTGTTTTAGTGAAAGAAATGTAACTGAATCATGTTTAATCTCTGGCACATTTGATCATAATCTAAATATGTCCTTTGGCCATTTTAAATGTGAAAAACTGTTAACTGAAATGATTATTAAGAAGTATTCCCCAAAATAACCCTGTCCAGACACCATGTAAGGGGAGGAAGGTCAGACACATCAGGTCACATCATTAGACCTCACATTCCACCTTTGCTCCTCAGGGATTAATGAAGCCCTGCCTCACTGATGCCTGTGTGCTTTTAACAACTTTATCACCTGTATCTCTCCCACTCTCTCTGAGGATGTAATAAACAAAAGTACTCACTACTCTTATTTTCTCTTTCCAGTGGTGATTGTGCATATACCTCTTCACAGTGAAGTGAAGTTCTGCATATACATATTCATATATTTTTTATACTTAAATCGGTTTCCCGCGTCAGTGAGGTAGCGCCAGGAAACAGACGAAAAATGGCCCATCCACTCATATACACACATATATATACATAAACACCCACACACACACACACACACATATCAACATATACACATAGGCATATACACAGTCATGCTTGCCTTCATCCATTCCCAATGCTATCCCATCCCCCAGAGGCAACAGCATCACTACCCCCTACTTCAGCAAAGTAGTGTCAGGAAAACAGACTAAAAAAGGCCACATTCATTCACACTCAGTCTCTACCTGTCATGTGTAATGCACAGAAACCACAGCTCCCTATCCACATCCAGGCCCCACAGACCTTTCCATGGTTTACCCCAGCCATTTCACATGCCCTGGTTCAGTCCACTGACAGCACATAGACACCAGTATACCACATTGTT
>JAUUDZ010450874.1:0-12643 GCA_032361705.1 Panulirus versicolor
ATATATATATATATAGTTTCCTGTGCATTCTTAATGGAAAGGCGATAACACAGAATTAGAAAGACATAGTTTGTGGGTAATTCTGTGCATTGTACTTAATGCAGCATAAACAATATAATCATGGTACTGTTTACTGGAATAATAATTCTACCTAAGTTCCTCCTGAACCAGAATTTATGTGTTAAGAAAACGAAGGCGAAATTTACGAGGGGTATTATATAGTCAATACACGCACGCTTTACAGATTACTCTGTAATGAGGTGATTACTTTGCAGTGAGGCACGAGGCAGTGAGGAGCGGTGAACAGGGATACACATGTTCCTCAACTTTGCTCGGCAACTCCCCAGCCAATGGGCAGACGGTCGACGCGTTGGCAATAATCGCCGCATTTCAGTTGCACTTGCAACGATTGGGGTAATATAATCGTATGTTGTGCCTCGAGTGAATATATTCATTTTTGATCACCTGAGAACTGAACTGTGTGTTGCAGTCGACTGAAGCCTCTTTACAAGTATGGACTAAATTTAATTGACTCGAATTCGCTTTAGTTAAACACGAAGCTTCTACATTCGCTCTACGTACGGACTAAATTCAATCGAAATTAATTTTCGTTGGTTATGTATGGAGCCTCTACAGTATTTCAGCCAAAATCGGTGGCCACCCTGACTGAGAGGGTATTGGAAGCCAGACGGCTCGACGGTAAACAGTCGAACTTCTGTGAACACACACACACACAGGTTTGATGAAAATGCCAAAGTCATGGGGAAGAGACGAGCAAAGAGGACTGCATGAACCTACAAAGAAACCTAGCCAGACTCCATAGCTGGTCTGACATGTGGCTGATGAAACTCAGCCGTAAGATAATGAGGCATTGCCGTAGGTGGCCGTGGGACGACTACCCTTCCCAGGATTCGAACACGGGCGAGCCTATGCATGACTCATCCAGCAACTCTAACCTCTACACCACGTAAGCCCACACGCAATTTTGGACACCGTTTTACTGGCTGGATATGAATTTTCTACAAAGCATAAAGAGGAAAATGATAGATTCCTTATTATGACGAGGAACTAAAGATAATTGAATTTATATTAGTTATCTTACGAGTGGATGGGAAGGATAAACAATAAGGCCACCAATACAACACTCAGAACATCCAGTCAAGGGAGAACCTTGAAAAAATGGTCTTAAACTTGATAAAAATATACTTAATAAGAACAGTAAAGCAGTGGAGTGGAAACAAGAGTCGTAAATAACCGGATAAGTTGCCAAACAATAGACAGCATGCGCAAAAGTAAATAAAGCTTCAGTACAAACAGAAAAACAACATAAATGAGAGAGGCCAAAATCTAGTCCAGTTCCTTTCATTGCTTCCATATCACACCAGACTGCGTATACTATGTGGGTATGCAATAATTCACATCTCATTACTTTTGCCATGAAAACTTATCCACTGTAAGTGGTTCCCAACCTGGGCGGCACCAACTCCAAATGGGCCTTCTTAAAACTGAGTGGAGTGGCAAGTTACTAAGGGGAGGTAGGGACACGCTCAGAAAACTTCAGTGTGCTTCATTCAGAAATTCTAAAGGAGGAGGGAAACATTAATCGTTTCCAGAACATATACGTATAACCTTTCCATCTAATGACCTTAATGAAACATTAATTAAACTGACAGCTCGTTGGCCGTAGGTGTTCCCGTTACAATGTACTTAATTTTTTTTCTTCAGAATTAATCATATGATATTTACAAGTATATGAATGTTCAAGTAACATTCACAAACTGGCATATGTAGGACCATTAGTGCATTTAAGAGAATCCGACCTAATACCTAAACTTTAGGTACTTTCTGTACTGACATTCTATTGAAAAAAAATAATTGTTTATTTTCTTTAATCTTTTGGTAAACTGTACCTGTTAGGGACCTGAGTGAAAAGAGGCAAGCCGCGTACACCTGACATTTTGATCTAAGAGAGTGGTTTACAACGCTTCCTCACTTGAAGACATCATAAACTCATTTATCATATTTCGCGGCGAGCCTATCCGATATTTCTCATATTTCGCTTCATCTCTAATGCGATATTTCTTATATTTTGTGGCACCCTTATCCAGTACTGTATTCCTTATACTTTATAATAAATGCTATTGTACGCATTCTCTAATCTAAACAATAAGAGTACGACCACTGTCCAATCTGTTATAAAAGCAGAGAAATTTATTATTTTTGCTTAATGTAAAACAAAATTCATTATAATCAGAGCACTCCTGAGAGATGTCTGTGGCACCCAGGGTGGTAATCACTGACCTTAGAAATGGTCTCAACCTCAAAGATCCAACGTAACCCGGAATCAATTGCAACATGGGCAATAAACTAGTAAATGAATAACAAACAAGCTAATAAATAGGGAATTATGTCACCTTCCTCCTATCTGCGAAGTAGCCCAAATTCAATAGATCGAACGTTACCCGGAATCCATTGCAACATGAACAACAAACAATTAATAAATAGTAACAAACAAGCTTATAAATAAGTATATCACTTACCTTCCTCCGATCGAAGGTAACCAGAAATCATTTGCAATATGACCAACACACATGTTAATGAATATGAAATTGTTACTTACTTTCCTGCGCCCTAAGAAGTCCGAAACCATGGAGCGAATGCAATCCGTTATTACATGCAACATTAGCAAACAACATAAAAGGTAATTATCTTACCTTCCGCCGCCCGGCTGGTGTGGACTTGGAACAGTCATCAGTCACAAGTGACGAGACTGTAAGTAACTTTTAATCACTTTTACAAATTTTCTGAGTCACCTTCACACATTTTACAAATCATTTTCACAAATTATCAAGTCATCTTTTTAAATTTCATTCATCACTTTTACAGAGTTTACAAACCACTTTCACAAATTCTACAAATCACATATACACATTCTCCAGATCACACATTTTCTGATGCACAATTTTTCCAAATAATCACACCATAATCAGGATCTGTCTATATTCATAAATGCTGTGTCGCTTTGTAGGAATTTCCATTAACGTTTCGCTTACATTATTTTCATCATATTGTTCACCACTAACTTTCATCAGAAGGCTAATTTTTGACATATTTCTACGGTATTGTTAATCTTTTCATGAATGCAGTATGTTGATATATTTCTAATGTAATGTTAATCCCTCACTATGTGCAGCAGTTACTAAGTTATATATAGTTATATTTCTAAAGTAATACTAATCCTTTACTAAATGCAGCAACCAAGTATTCACTGACCACTAGATGTTATTTTCTTCCACGTATTCATCACCAGTCATGATGTATAACAATATTTCCTTCACTGTATACAACAACGATTGCACAATATGGTCACAAGTCCCTCTGTATTTGTCACTATGTTGTTAGTCCATTTTAGAGGCTGTTACAATTTTGTCTTCATTCTCATTTCATACTTTTTCTCTCCATTTTTTCAAATTATAAGTCATTATTCACTGTTCAGTAGACGAGTAACATGAGTATTGCCATGAATGACGCTACCCAGCTTTTGGGGTTGATGCTGTTTCCAAAGTAAAAGAGATCACTCAGGCCTTACATGAGTATAGTTTGCACTCGAATGTTACAATCACCATTTGTTAATCTATTCCAGATCACAAACACTACATATCTATGAAATTCTTCTTCATACATATTTCTGTATCATCGGAAAGGTATTTGATTTCTTCTTGTTCAAGAGCTTTCGACGGAAGTAAGTCACTTGCACTAATATTTTTCGTTTTAAAGACATAGCGTTTATAGTATGGATGAATACACAGTTGTTGCGCTTTATAGAAATCAAAGTTAATATCAAGATCACACTGGCGATGTCTTCTGAGTCACTAGATAACAGGTATCATAACGGCCGGACTAACGAGCGTCACTCCCCTTAACAACAAGGAAGGACTAAGGCTGTTCATCATTTGGTGACGTGTGAACCTGTACGCTTTGAACAATTAACAGGTAGTTTCGCCTTAATCATCATCGACGAATCAAAATCTGATGCCGGTGTCTCATTTTCTATTGAAGTGAAGATGATACCTTTTCAAAATAATCAATATACGATAAATTTATATCAATTACGACAGCTGAAATAGTCATAATTATACGTCTGGAACCCGTGGATTTAAACACCAGCAATAGAGTAGAGAGAAAACCTGACGTTTTCCGATTTGTCATCGGCTCGGCCGATGTACCCTGAGATGTGACAATGATAAACTTGCGCAGGTGAGATCATGTGACACTAGTAACACCAGTTGTACCGGTAGGTCGTGATCCTCACACAAGCAGTTATCCAAATTCAAGTTGTCAATGGGTGGCGTCATTGTTGCCGAGCGTCTCGATAGCTGTTATCTATACTTGGTAATTAAGTACATATTCTTAAATTACCATGCAGTGTTAGAGTTACATATGTATTAATGAGATCAAAGGTATGTATCTAATGGATATTGATATTCGTTTACGTGTACTCTAAGACTTCCGCGGATGGACCACTGACAAAGAAAGGTGCGGGACGCTGTCATTTGCTAAACTACACGAACGAACTTGTCCATCGGAGTTCCTTCAATGTTCTAATGAATTAAGACTTATGTGACGTGGAAAGCACGAAAAAACATTCATTATAACAGAATCAAGAGAGCCGAGTTACCAGGGAAAAAGACTAGAAGTCATGAAAAAGAAAGAAATGACGGGTGACCTTGAAATTCTGAAAACATCTGATAACTTGAAACTAAACAATTCTTCAAATGAAAACAAATCCAGCCGTACGTCGCGTACGACCCGCCAAAACTCACGAGCCCCTTCTTCCATTCCTGCCTGGAAAGGCAGTGTGACCATCGCCGGCATTCCACATCTTCAAAAAACACTCCATTGGTCACATCTGCTGCAGCATATGACTCCATCCAACCCCACAATGAAGCAGTGCTATCTACAACTGATTACAAATTCTTCCGCTACAGTGCAAATAAGTGAACTTATTACGACAATTCACGTGAGATTCGAGATGTTTCGCGACCCACAGTTTGAGAAAGCCTAATGAAGAGACAAGCAGAAGGAAAATAAAATAAAAAGGAAGTATAAAAGACAAAGATTTATGGCACGTCATGAAATGATTTGGAGATGTCGAGAGGCACGGCAAACTAAAATCTTTGAGGTGTTTGGGAAGATAAAAGACCAGCAACAACTACCATAAACAACAGTGGAAGTGTCTTTACAAGTTTTCATTGGAAAGAGAACATTATAATGACGATGAAAGGACTGATATACGTCTCCAGCAAAATCTGGATTGCCTTGACGTATGCCAGGGTTAATCGAGATTCTTCAATCACCGCTACACCAACCTGCAGTTGTGTGACGTGCCACCAGTGGTGTAACGACCAGCTGTACCATGTAGTGGACAAACAGGAATGTGTGACGGGCCAGCAGTACTGTGTAATGAACCAACAGGAATGTCTGACGAACCAGCAGGCTAACTTCGTTAATTGGCTGGTCAATGAGCCTCCATCTTCCACTGTGTTCCTCGTAATGAATGTAAACAAACGAGTCCAAATCAGCAATCAGTGTATAATCAATTTATGTTTGGAAAAAAAGTATTTTACTTTCGGTAAATTAGTGCAATGAAAGTTTCTCAAATATTAGCAAATGTTTGAAAAATATCCCTGGTTTGATTGAAGAATAAATAATCGTTTGACTGCGTGTTGCCAAACTCGTCAAAGAAAATATTGAGGAAGTTCGTACTGACAAATTGTCGAGACATATTGTCGTGTTTTCGGAGAATATTGGCGGAAATACAATTATGACGGAAAATTTTCATGAAATGTGTCCGTGTGACTGAGTCTTACATCATGCACTGTCATAACAGAGGTAGAGTTGCAAGATCTCACCACGCACCATGCACGGTTCACCGGCTCTGTTACTGCCTGTTTGATTACAGGTAAATGCTTCCTCGGAGATATACTTATATATGCTTAACCCAGCTATGATAAGTAATATAAGTGTAAGTATGAATTTTTCAAGTTAGAAGAACTGTTGGTTACTTTAGATATAAGAATTCGAGACGCCAGCATAGGTTTTAACTTGTCAACTAACAATGAGGCAAACTGCCGGTTAGATGGGCAGACCACATAATTCGACACAACCATTCCAATTTACTGTTTTTATACATTATATGACTGTTTCCTTGTTAGTGTAAGTGAACTTTGACAGATTTATGCGGAAAAAATGTAGGAGTGATTTACTAGCAACAATAAAACTGGAATGAATAACATGTATGATTCGAAGATAAATCTACGGAGAAAAATATTGTGAAAAGTTTGTATTTGTGAACTAACTTAACCGGGTTACGAAGTGGTAATATGAAAACTTACTTTTAAATGCAGATTAGTGTGATCTGTTCGTTGGAAATGGCAACTGCCGTGGAGCTGTCTACCTGTCTACCATTACTCATGGCTGTTCCCATGTCACTATCTACTGGACCATGAACAGTGACTCATAATTTTAAACGGTGGCAAAATTGTGAATACAAGATAATTGAAAAAAAAGGGTGATGAACGTGAAATTATTCCAACATTGAGGATTTTTGAAGTATGTGATTAAAATATGCTTCATGTGGCAAGTGGTGAGGGATATGAAATGACTATTGTTGTATTGTGTTTAGTGATGAAAGTGAAGAAAAATATAGCATTTAGTGGTTGGTGAACACATCCGTGGAAATGTTGCGACATTCAGTGAATAGTGAGCAGCGTAGTGACAGAAATATATGGTGAATAAAGTGTTAAGTGGACAATATGATGAGAAATTAAAACTTCAAGCTGTTTGAGTTGAATGCGACATAGCCTTCAGAAACATGAACAGTGCCTGAAAATAGTGTAAATGTTTAGAAAATTTGTAAAGTGAAAAAAGTTTGGGATAGTCTCGTTACATGTGACAGACGACTATCTCAGCCCTACACCTGCCGGGCGGCGTAAGGTAAGTGACATAATTACTTATTTATTAACTTGTTTGTTGGTGATGTTGGTAATTACGGATTATGTTCGACCTATGGTATTGAGGCTACTTCTCAGGGCGGAGGAAGGTAAGTATCATTTTTATTATCTTGTTTGTTGGTCATGTTGCAACTATTTACGGATTATTTTTAACATATGGTACAATGTGCGCCAAAAAAAACCATCATTACTTGGCAAAGGCTTATTGTGGTTACAAGCATATGACGCTTTCAGGGTGAAATTGTGCATCTGATCACTGACACTAGTGTTTTGAACGGCGTGGACACCAACAACCAGCCTCAATGTGCCTTACGTTATCTTGAGGGAAGGCTGTTCTTTCTTTATTCTTACTGGCTGTCACGTTATTTGAGAATTTCGCTTCTGAGCGTTTTATTTCTTCCACCTTTACTTCAAGATGGTGCGCTTTCGTCTTTTTGAGGACGGGAAAGCTTGAATTCTCGCCTGGAAGCAAGAAAATATGAGTACACGGAAGATTTCCTAAGCGCACTATGAGCTTAGAACGTATAAGGTGGATGCTTCCTGGAACACCTCATTGGTACCTCGCCTCATTCAGGAGATTAAGACCCAGTGAGCCCAAAACATGGACTTTGAATACTTTAGGAACCTTGCCATGCCCAGACGTCTGCTGATATCGGTTATCAGGGCCAAAGGAAGGAAGAAAAAGTATTAAAATGTGAGTTTAATTATGTATTTATTATCGTGCTTGCTGATTATGAAACTGAATACGGGTTATGTTCGACCAGTGGGGTTCGGGCCACCTCTCTTATAAGGTTAGTATTTCAAATGGCCTGCTTATTTTTTCTTTTCCACGTAGGTCCGTGGTCGGGAGGAACTATTAAAGATGTTTTCAAAATTCTGTCGTAGTGGGCTTAAAATCTGATGCCTCTCTCGGTCAGAAATATGATTAGTGACTCATTGTGGCGTGATTAGTGATTCTTAATGCGACGTAATGGGTCATAATCGATTATTAGTGTCCATGAGAGAAGTAGCAAGGTGTTAAGATATCAAACCTGTCATACACGCTCTCATACATAACCAACGTACAGTATATTTATGTGTTGGCCAGCACTGCCCATCCGTGTCAGGGGGAAATGACACAGACCTGGTGCTAGGTAGTTTTCTGAGGGTATTTAGGTCTGTGTTGCTTTTGTGTTGCTGTTACTAGCGTGGCGAGTTAAGGTGAGCGAACGTCAGGCGTCTCTTGTGTTCGACGTCCGGGATGGTTTGGAGTATGTACGCTCAAAAGTGTGAGGTGGATTCGTGTCTGCATTGGGTTAAAAGAGTGATTGAGGATATCTCTGGAGATGCAGATTTTTTTTTCTTGGTTAGTCATTGTTCCAGTTGTGAAAGATATATATCTTGTAGCCCCTACCCACACTCAACAATACCGTCTACCATCATACGACGACCCCATACCACCTACAGCCGTACCATGACTCCATACCATGATGACCCCATACCACCTGCCACCATACCTCATTTTTCGACAAAAGGTAACTCAAAAGTGGGCATAACTTTGAAGATGGGGGAAAATGTGAGCTCCAATAACGTAAAGAAAAAAATGGTAATCAGAAATTTAATGAGTCAAAGAGCCATTGAATCCCTGGGCAGTGTGAGTTGAGTGTAGTAATATCCGAACACCCTCGTGATGGCTGTAGTTGGGATTCGATCCTGGAATTAGGGAACATAAGTAGACGACAAAACATTATCATTTTTACTAAATTATTGTGACCAGGAAATAGAATAATCACAAAGAAATTGACTTTGAAGTTTTTATGAATGGCCTTGTAATAGATGAAATTGCACTAAGATTAAAGATGATAATGATCTTTAGAGTATTTGCTGAAGGGAATAATTTATTATTAAAGTTGCTTTTATTCTTCATGAAATCAGAGTCAAGGAGATGGATCACCCCCATGATGCTCGGGGCAAGATAATGGAGAACTCCTGTTGGATTGATGGATCCTGCAGGAGGCTGCATCTCCCTCACTATTAAAGGTCTTATGGTTAGAGACCCTCAGATGAGTACCTGTCGTTTACCAAACTCATAGCGTGAGGACCTCATTAAACATACATGTTATCGCGACTTGGAAGCGTATAACGCAGGCGTAGAAAACTACATCCATACGGAGGTCGTAGGGCTTCGAGATTCTTAGAGTTATCCTTGTTTATCAGACGTAAGAACACAAATATCCCTCCCCCAACTGTTCCTGGTGTGGCGTCTTATGGTTCCTCATCTCCAGGAGACGATCTAATTAACCCCAGTGGACGATACAGCTGTTCAGAGAGGCGACTGAGAGACGATTAACAACTAGGAAATAACACATTTTACGATCTTTAGACTGTTATAATACCTCCTTCTTACCTCCTTCTCACCTGGCACAGCTAAGGTATGGAATTCTCTTCCTCCTCCTGTCTTTCCCATCTTCATAGAATCTTTCTTCCTTTAAGTCAGGTCTTCAGACACTTGCTTGGCCCTGATTAACTTCCATTTTCTCTCCTACATTTTTCGTTCACCTTCTGTTGCGTTGATTGAAGCATATTTGTCCATGCCATGTCGATCGCTATATATGAATACATACATAAAAAAATCGTTAACGCGTCCAAACACCACAGTCCGGGAACTCTCCACCAAAGCTCATTAAAATCAACAGGGAACTAACACATCACGGGTGGTGTTGACATGAACTTGTGTGCCCACTGTCCCAGGACCGCTTCATCATACAAGGTTGTTTGCAGATGAGGAGGGGTCGACTGCCCGGCTCCATTCATTAGCAAGTTTTCCTGCCCCCATAACAATCCAATAAATTCCGTGGTTGTAAATGCTACAAGAGGGGCCTTGGGGACCAATAAATAACGACGGAAGATATGGAGGGGTGGAGGATGATAAATAAATATATAGAGAGTGAGAGGACAAGCGGGTTATTTATGTATTTACTTTTTTTTATGAAGGAGGCAATGGGAGACACACACACATAGTTGGCAAAAATGTTAGGGACTGAAGTGGATCCGCAGAATAATTCTTGTGTGGTTTGTAAAAGGGAAATTGATGTGAAGAAGTAACAGAAACAAGATAGAAGGGTCTGTGAGGAAAGTAGAGAAATGTTGAAAAGATAAGAAAAGGAAAGATGTATTCGATTCATGAATTGTGCTCAGTATCTAGGATTAGGTCTACCTTACCCTAAAAATTCTTTGCTTCATTTTATCTAACTCTAATCCAATTTGAGTCAAGTTAATACATATGAATATGAATCTTTGAGGGTAGTGAAACATAACCCTACCTAACCTAAGCTGGACTAGGTTTCTGTGTATTCGGTTAGGTCAAGTTTAGATTTCATTGCGTTCATTACATCTTGAATTTTTACCACAGTTTACATGTTGAGCAAAACAGAAGAGAGTTCTGGACCGACTGTAGATAGACATACTGTGACCGAAAATATACAAACGCTGATATAAGAAGTCTATATGTGAAAGAGGAAGCATTACGAAGGTAAATGGGAGGTAGGCTGTGCAACACTCCAGAAACAAACCGGTCATCAATTTGCAGGTTAACACAACGGAGAAGAGCATGGCTGTTTGTGGGAGCGGGGGATATAAAGATTGTTTCCATAGTCTATACCAGCAGACTGGAGTTAGAGCAGGAGGAAAGCCAAGGATAGCGTTGAAGGGGTGACCTTGAAAGGGTCAGGATAGCCACGCTGTGGAGAAAGATAGCCTCTCTGTGGTTTAGATAGCCGGAGTATGATAGACTTGGTTGGGAACGATGGCCTCTATGGGAAGGATAGCCAGAGCTTGATAGCCAAGGTCGGGGAGGATAGCTGTAGTGGGAGCCTGACAGTCACGAAGGGGAAGTGATAGCCATAGTGTGGCTATCGTAGCCACGGCAAGGAAGATAACATTAGTGTTTCCATCATGTTCTGTGAGGTTGTTGTTGGGAAGATAACACTGATGTATGAATTATTGTCTAAATGTGCCTTGGTCTACAGTGACGTCCAGAGGAAAGCGTTGATGGAGAGCACTGATGTGGGTTGAATTGCCTTGATGTGGTAGGATAATGGGAATACCATTTCTCCCATCTGCCGCCAGCATCACCACCACAACCAACAGAAAAAACACCTCTCCTCCCTTCTCCACCAACCCCTCAAGTAATACCACATCTTGTCCTCTATCACCGCCACCCCAACGTCATGCTGCTGCACAGCTCCTAATCAGTCATAAACACCTACCTCAACACAGTCCTCTCTCCCCTTACCCAACAATCTCCGGCTCACACATCCTCATCTCTCTCCTCCATCACCACCATCACCTACCACCTCCTTCATCATAATATCAGAGCGGGTGACTCGTTAGGACGTAAAACGAAAAAAAAAAAAAAAGACCCGCCTCGTTCAGACTTTTGCCTCTGACGATGAGATCTTAAGCGGCGATGAACGCTGCCTGGCGGTGGAGGTGGCGAAGAACGCCTCCTCCTAAGGTACGTTTAGGGTCGTGATAACAACCTGCTCCCTGACACTCATCCCTCCGAACCTCTAACATTGCAAAGAAGAATATTGGATTCTCACAATAAAGTCAGCGCTAATGGCGTGCTAGATGAGCATCTCCCGATGGGGTGGGACTCGCGGGGAGGAAGTGAGAGGGGAGACATCGAAGGAGCAGTCGTGATGCTTGGGCGAAGCATGTCTGGGGAAATCTCACAATAGCTTAGCTCACTGATGGTGTAAACTTAGTTTAAGGTTTTCGGTGACTGTAACAACCATTCAGGTGGAACCGCTCGTTGCCACTTTGATCAAAACTGCAGTTACCAGCAGTTAGTCAGACGGTCAACAGCTGCTCTTGTTACATACACAACTCAGAGGACCAATTTTTGTGAAGGAGTCCTGCTGTTATCCAGGACCTTTTTAAAGGTAACGAGTCGTTGGAAAACCCCTTGACCCATCCCATCCTCATCATGGAGCATCGTTAGTGAAAGGTCAGAGAAAGCGCTTCACTCCTCCCATCTACTTGTGCATGTTCCTCGATCCCTTTTCATATCACCGTCAGCAGCTCCTTTCGAGCTCCTTAGCGGTAGTAGTAGTAGCAACAGCAGCAGCAATACTCATTCTACATTAGATTCCTCTGTACGAATACACTCACTTAGCCATTCTCCACAGCCTCATCTACACCTATTTCTTGAAACTTTAACATTATCACCTACCCACCCACATTCATACCAACCTTAGGTTCATCAATCTCATCTACAGACACCCAGCGCTTAATGAGCCACAGCTGTTCCTACCCACAACCACCATTAACCTCAGCTACACCAACTCCAGCGACAGTGTTCATTCCAGATAACCGTCGCTACTATTCAGATAATGGTAGACTCTGCTACTCGTGTCTGGTGTCCTCCGGAATGGTCTCAAACATCAACTACACTTATTTTCTGGCCTATTCTGAAGTTATGCATATTTCAGTATATCACCCCAAATACATTAATCGTAAAAAAGAAATAAAAATCTCGTCTCATTTCTTCAGAAAGATATTTTTTAACTGATATTTTTCACTATGAGACTTTTGTCACCTCCATGACATCTTTCATGGTCAGAGAGAATTTTTCCACTTGAAGTATC
>JAUUDZ010450885.1:0-12643 GCA_032361705.1 Panulirus versicolor
ATATGAGTAAAGGCATGTAGACATATACAAAGTCAAGAGACGGGGCAACACGAGTGTAGAACTTTCAACGTAACATGTAAATGGTAAATACAAGTAATAATCACTCATACTATAAAAGTATTTCTTTACATCCTGAGTCAGGTCAGACTGGCCGATGCAAGAGAGCTTATTAGGCGATATCTATACTTTGGCCGGTCCAGGTGCTTCAGGTCAAGAGGACATCTGTACATTTGCAGGTCAGGTCACATGCCAGAGGTGCTCCTGAACCTTGGAAATGTTTTAAAAGGCATGGGGAATGCTTGTACCACACGACCGACCGAAACCTCGTAAAACTTACGAGCCAAGAATACACTCGTTACTAGGAGATAACGGGCACTACGGAGAGATATGCGCGGGATAACGGCAACCTTGTTCTTTTGTAATGGGTGACAACCTAAACCATCATTACTGCACTAACCCCCATACCAGGAGTCGTCTACTTTCACGAGAGGTTCTCACCAGCGTGTGTCGTCTTACACTTTCACTCTCCACCACAGGCGGCACAAGTCAAGGTAGGGCTACATCACAGCTCTAAGATTAAGATGATCAGAATTTTCAGTGCATAGGAAGTTGTGCCTATCATTACTTTCTTTCGTGGAAAACTCTCTGAACTCAGTTATATCAAAATTTCATTAAATTCTACCAGTATGACTATTATTATTATTATTATCATTATTATTACTATTATTATGGATTAAAAAGTCACACCTACCACCACTGGGTTACTCTGGAGGTTGGCATTATAAATCTCATCCACACTCGATACTCTGGAAAAAAAATTGTCCATTGCGCAGGCTGTTACGTTCCCGGCGTGGGAAGGGCGGGCGGTGTTCGCTGGGCTGTACTAGTATTATATTGATTAACACGTTCAGTCCTCATCATTATAACAGAGTAGGTGACGTATGAATCACTCAGAAGTATCGAACTGTTTGCTTCCTTGAAAAACCATACTCTAATTCTGGATAGATTTTGTAATTTCTAGGTACGTAAATATTTACGGTAATAAGATCGAGTCAAGATACAGTTCAAGCAGATATGATTAATTTTATTGGCAAGGAGAAAGTTGAATCAGAGCTGCATCATCAGACTCGAATTAAAGCTTTGGGAAACATCACGAAATTCATGTACAGTGTATCGTCTACATTCTTATGGCCATGATTCTATCCTGTCCAGGTCAACGGCTGTGGTCCACTGCCAGGGAAGGGTCGTGGGTGTGGAGATACGACCTTTGCCCTCCACCAGGGGATGGTCGTGGGTGTGGAGCCCGACCCTTGCTCTACACCAGGGGAGGTTCTTGGATGTGTATACCATTCATGGCTTAGGTACATCATTCCTGACACTGGCAGGTGGTTCAGGTGATCACGGCACTGATAGGTGGTCCATGTTTCAGGTGGTCACGACACTGGTAGGTGGTCCAAGTGCAGGTGGTGCTACCTCCACTAGCAACTATCACTCGAAAGTTCACAATACCCGTTCTCGCTGGCTCACTGCATGACGCTGCACAAAGGGCAACTTGCATGCTTGTAGGAGACAAATTTAAAGTAAAAGCTTTAGACAAAGTAAGACTTATGAGGTTGCATTCACGGACAGAGAGAGAGAGAGAGAGAGAGAGAGAGAGAGAGAGAGAGAGAGAGAGACTGATGCTCTTGACAATGGAGTGTTTTCCACGGACACTGCTCAAATTTTGGTGAAGACCTACACGTTGCATCACTCAGTGTGGTGGTATATGGCCCAACCCTCCGACACTACTCACTCAAACTTCTTTACCAAGGGGTTCAAGGGACACCTTTACCAATGAACCTCCCCAACTGCTACCATTAGCAACTGATGACCAATGATGACTGCATACTTACTATTGCTACCAGTGCGAAGATGATCGACAGATCACAAGACTGATATACAGATACATCAGGCTAAAATGGAGACATTAAGCTGGTGACGGAAACTCACTCTGATTCCACGTGATACTGAAGCTGTTGGAGCAAGTGTCCAGGGTAACGAGTGATGAGGTGCCTGTCATATCCTTCATAACATCGGATGTGAACCTGAACTGGAAGTTGAGCTTCTAGTGAACAAAAGAACATCACCCATAAGGCTTCAGTGAATTTCGGCCCACCGACACTCGGTGCTTCCTTATGACAAGGCTGGAGTTCACCTGTGTCTGGTGACATCACCAAAACAAAGCTTAGCAAAGACACTAACGTCAGTAAAGTCTAAAAGACGAAGAAAGTGCTGCCCGTGGCTGACAACACGCTGGGAAACAAGCTCGTTATACACGACACATTGGATGCTCCAGACCGTCGCCTGAAAAAATAATTTTGCACTCTCATCAGTTCCACGGAGGAGACGCCTAAACTACCGCAGCTCAGCTTCCACTAACACCATCATGAGAGTAGCGCCCTAGGCCAGGTCATCGTGGACGTCTTCCCGGTTAAAACGTTTGTTTACATCAGAGAACATTTGTTTCTGGGTGTTCCACGAAGCTCTTGAGGAATGGATCTACGAGGGTGAGAGTAATGGTCCAGTGATGGGAGGATCCTCAATAAATAAGCAAGTTCGAGAGATAATGTCCCTTGCAACTCATCATTACAACTCATATTGCATCATACTGGGGCAAATAAGTAGTTTATGCGTTAACCATAAAAATCGTGTAAGAGTAGACACACACACACACACACACACTAGATGTGCCCATGTGAGTGGTCCAGCTCGGAACAGAGGAAACCTCGGCATGTGGTGGCTGGAGGTGACGAGTGTGATTTTATCCTGTTTTGACTCGTTAGTCACCACCGCTCTCACGCGGGGGCAGCTGGGGCGAGGCGGGTCAGCAGGTACTCACCGCCCATTCATCACCACACAGGAAGGACATTTCTTATCCTAGGTTAGCTGCTTTCTAGTACTAACGGTCACTATCACTATGCGCGCGCGCGCGCACACACACACACACACACACACACAGTGTACCAGGGGATTTAACTAAGACGCCAGATATTCGTATTCAACGAACCAGTCACACATTGTAATCCACCTGCAATATACTGTACCCCTTCCTACCAGAAGTGACGTCTGTTTATGCACTTAACCCTCCCTGACCAATACGCCGTCTGTCCTCCTAACTGGAAAATTTAGCACGTACTGAGTCAGGTTCCTGTCAATGGCAGCCTCCCATGACCCAGGAGGTGTGTGACGACGCGTCCGTCAAACAATATCCACCACGGTGGGACTCTGACCTCCCAGCAGCATCGAGCGTGTCCTGGTATCCTGACGAGGATGTACAGGAGCACTACACCGGGCCACCTCCCAGAGCCTGACCATCCTCCTCTGGGGTCTGTTTCGCTCCTCTCACCACATACGCCGCGAACCTTGCCTCGTGTGGCAAGTAGAGCAACATTTCTTAATGTACCGACACAGTTTACAGCGGCCTCGACCTCCCGCACACAACACTAGCCCCAGCACTTCACCCTGACAGTGTGCTGACCTCAAAGACTTCTGTACTGCCTATGTTGCGGACGACCCTCCTCCACCCACGGACACTACTTGTATACAAGGACATGAACAAACAAAAGTATACACAGTCATAAACAAGACCCTACATATTCATACACAAGTAGTCAAGAGCGCATCTTCATATCTACATTATTAAGAATATTCATGCATACACATACTCACACATACATCAATATCCATGCATACACATACTCACACATACATCAATATTACGAGAAAAGACTTTCTTCAGGGTTGCTGACGTTGCAGAAATAAATCTAGGACACAGGCTGGTGGCACAGAAGCAGATCACCTGGGTCAGCGCCACAGAAAGGTCGTGACCCCAGGTGTTCCACTGGTGACCTCGCCGTCACACTGGCTGCCCTCGGCACTGCCTGGCACCAACTCTGACCTCAGTCGTGCCTTGCGTCTACCTCACCTATCAAACATGGCCTCTCGATACACTTCACTGTCTCTACCATAAAGGTAAAACCAAGCAACTCAAAAGAACATATATCTTTTATATCACATTTTTCCATCTAGTCCACTTTTGGTTCCAGTGTCCGCGTGACGGAAGTACCGACATGCATCGTTTTGCGGATTGAACCCATGATATGCGACGTGTACGGCTGAGGGGCGAGGCCCACACCGTTACAGTGGTGGCTCATGTAAGCACAGTCTCCCTGTGTGTCAGTGTGCGTCACGCTCCTGCCTCACGCTAGGTGGTAGATCCCGGTGGTACCTCTGCCAGGCACGGCCAAGCTGGAGTACTTGCAGAAACACGATAGCCGCGCTGGCTCCGAGGTTATGACCCGGAGGTAACATGCCATCTTCATCACACACACACACACACACACACACCCTCTCGAGTCTCTGATAATGACGTCAAAATTCCTTCCTTGATCAATTTTCGATATTTGGCTGATTTCGTGTTTGATGTAATATCTCAAGTCTTTAATAACTGCGATGAACCACATCTTATTCCTTCAGTGATATTATATCCCAGCACCTGCTGATCTTTAAATTCTTGATGACTATGAAATTCATTTTGCATCAAAGGTTTTGCCATGAGTCTTGGATGTACTTCAGGAATATCTTGAATTCTCACAAGTTTATGTTGTATATGGTTTATGTCGTTTTCTGGTTAGCCAATTTCCTGCTTTTGTATTGTCTTCTTATGTATCTTTATAATGTTCTGAAACAGTGAACATTCTTATGAGGTCATCTTTGTTATTCTTGTATCTTAGGCATTATATCTGATTCTTTGTGTCATGTGTTTCACACATTTTAAGTTCTTTCTTAAGTGCAATTCTTTCCTATGTTCTTGCTGCTTGTTAACATAATGTAATATGATTATTTTGTTATAGGTTCTCTGGAATTTTCACTCTTGATTAATAGTTTTTGTTCTTTCTTCGTTTCTTATGATTTCTCTTGAGTTATCTTCACCTGCTTTAAATACATGATTCCAGGTTTCTTTTATGTTTTTTTTATACAATGTTTTTCACTTGACTGAAATTTTATACATTTCAGTAATATACTTTTGAACATGTGTAACTTTATTCCTTTTGCAGCTGAATGTTATGATCCTTCATGGCATCAGTGAATATCCGGCTCCGCCACTGCCAGCGTGTGATCCGATCGTTGAGGGAAGACAAAGGAATACAAAGGCATGTACTTATACAGTATGATACCACTGGGTGGTTGGGTTTAGGTTCATCCTTACATCAGTGAGTTATTCTGATCATGTCATCATTATCCATTGTCTTTCTTAATTCTTAATCTGCATAATCTGCATTGTATTCAGTGTAACGTACGCTCTCTTTACGCATTACAACTCGTTGCCCTTGTGATCAGAAGAATGTGATAAAATCTAACAATTTTATTAACGCAGGTTATAGGTCAGTAGTTATCATCGTAAAGTAGTTTACCCGCAATGTAACTCATGTTTGATAATGTTATGAACACACTTTTTGCATTGGTCACGCTGTCTCACGCATCTCTCACTTCGGGGAGCCAAGTTGTGAATGACTACGATAACTCTCTCTTGAAAAAAATATTTTCCTCTTTTGGCGGTGCATCAGTTCCCAGCAGCTGGCATGGGCTGTGCATCACTCCCGACAGCTGGGTTGAAGAGTGCATCTGATCCCGGCAGCTGGTGTGGGCAATGTACCTTTTCCTGGGAGCTGGTATGTTTGTAAAGCATCGTGTTTAAGTCTTTCGTTTATGTATGGGTGTTATTCTGAAGCAGTTGTTATATATTAATCTATCGTGTTCCTGTCCTTATGGTAAATTTGCATTCTTCAAAGTGCTGCGTTTTGAAGCAGTAGCTCTGAAATTTTCAATCTTGTGAGTAGTACAGCGTCAACATCCATTTACATTAGTAAGCAAACATTTACAAATAACATCAAAAGAGCAAGAAACAAGGACAAAAAGTAGGGCACACAATAAAAATGGCGTCGATACTAAATGGCAATAAAACAATAAATTAATCAGATTCAGAATAGTATATAAATGAGAAAAAAAAATAAGAGAAGAGTTGAAACTGACCATACGCAGGACGCAGAGCGCCTCAGAGGCGCCTGCCACCCAGCCCACTAGACCCGTCACGAAGAAGAGAAAACCAACGCCTAGCATGCTGTACGTGAAGATCTGCAATAAAAGGCGGAACGTTAGTGGTTACATGGTAATATCCGAATCGTAAGGCAGAAAAGAAACGAAGATGAATGCTTAAAGAACTTAGCTTTGCCTGACGTATGTATACAACTTGCCGTACAGCAAGGAAAACGTCTGCCGCATTGGTTAGCGCATCTTCTAGTAAGAACGTGACAATTATACTGTAAGACACTGAATGGCAATATAAGGGCTCAGGTATGTCATATCATATGGTATACTTTTATGACAACTTTCAAGTGCACGTTTTAGAAGTTGTAAGAGTTTGTCAGAAAGTCTCCGTTCCACAAAGAAGTGAAGTGCAGCTCCTTTGACCTACGGTTTATATCAATTTTGGTGTATATCACTGGCAGTTATGACCACTGATTAGCCCTGAGCTCAGTTGTGTTAGGCAGTTTTGTATAGCTGTCATATTATTCAACTAACGTGTTTGCTTATTTTTCTGTAATAACTTATTAGAAATTTATGCATAGCTTCCATACACGGGATTAATGAAGTTGGTTTTGATAGTTGCTGAAGCTGTCATTGCAGATTTCGTCAATATTTGAAGTTGTCCTATATCTAGTCAACACTATTACACTAATATGTTTCTTAGTCTTTTAAATCATAAATGAGAATAATGAGTAAACGAAAAAACAAGTAGCGAACGAGTTCATGTGGGATAAGGAAGACTGAAGCTCGAAGTCCGCCATACAAATAACTGGTCGTAAATTAACTCGGTCTGACAATGATACTAGTTGAAAATTGGATGAAAAATTATTTGGAATAGGGTGCGGGAAAAACTAAATTCATATGAGGTCTGATAGCGTGCACTACAATGTGAAAGCTGTTGCAAACACAAATCATTCACCGTCACCAGTAGCCTCTTGAATTAAGAATAACTTGCTTACTGAGTTTTATGCATTATTTTCGGTGTACTACGGCTGTCAGGAAAGTAGCTGTTGAAATACTTGCATTTATTATATATGATACTGTTTACAAGGTGTTTCATGCTTCGTGAAAGCAGCTTGAAAATGAGATACAAAAACAAAAAGTTTACGGCAATTACAAGCGTTCATATGATACAATCATATCTCGTGCGTATCGGTGGTTGTTCGTGCGTCGACTTCACGTGCAATTATGTAATTGCCAAGATTTCTTACTTACTTTCTACACAAACTTCAAGCTTATTAAACTATTATGAGTAATGACGAAAGATGGGGTCAGTGTGATTGTGGTACTGAATGAATATGAAACTTATTACTTTGGGGACGGGTGCTGTGTGGCGGTGAATGAGCCTGACTCACCACCACCGCAATGATGTGTTGGCCCACACACTCACCAGCCTCCCACACACGCAGGGAAAAGTAAATGCCTTCACACCTGCACGCTGGAAAGGAATCTGAGTTGGTTCTCACGGGTGGGTGAAACAATGGAGTCATTACGTCGGCAGGTTACTTCGGTAACTGCTGTCAATGAACATAGCTCGAGATTATTTCAATCATATTTCAATCACGTTTTAATTTACCTTGTGAAGACTTAATCTAGGCTCATCCAGGTTAATTCATCCAAGACCTCATCTTTCGCTAGTTCAAAGTGATAGTAACGTATCAACACGTCACTCTTACGTGTCAGAAAGGAAACGCACAGAAAAGCAATATCGCTTAAGTTGCAACTCACCATCTACCTCAGATAGACTTGAGTACCACTTTATATGATTCCGAGGTTCCGCTTCAAGTAACTTAATAGCATTACGCCATGTGAGTTTCACCATACCATGGGATGTTATCTCCTGTAGGTATATCATCTGTAATGCAATCACTTCACGCCTCATCAAAAGCGCTTCATAATATAGAGACTACATTTTCATTTAAAGAGCATCAGCTTTTACATCGCATGCAACCTTAATCACACCATCTGTAGTATCCATGATATAAGGAAAACCATGAACACCAGCGTGTAAGTGACCGACGAGTTATAGTTTGCCATATGACCAAATATTTTTCTATCAGAGTGACGTCATTGAACATCTTCCCATTTTCACATCAGTGTCTCCTGTATCTACGACAGGTTAAATTGCGTCGCACATGAAACTGAATCTCGGGTAACAAAACAGCGGCAAAATGTCATATTTCTGAAGTGAAATTCTGTTGCCGGAGTAGAAAAATTACGTTTCACTCTAAGAACGGAGACTGGGAACAAGTAAAGTTATTCTCTTCTCAACTGAAAATATGCTATCGTTGATAACAGTTGAAGAATATGAAACGTAACAGGTCTGGATATAAGTTTCACTACAGTGAAAGAGCTAAGCTTCAGTACGTCGTTGATCACAGTTGTAGGCGTTGAAAGGGAAGTAGCGGCTAGACGTACCGTAATTACAGGATCTGAATCATGCAGGAATACATTGCTTCTTTGTGGCTCCGACGATGATCACGCTTTGAGTTGATATAAGTTCCTTACTAAGCTATTTCGTTATTTTTTGTTTTACAGTTGATTAGTCTATCCTACCTTTAAAGTTGAAGGATTCTAAAAGGGCATCGAAATAGAGATGTTCTTGAGTACATTTATAAGGGTTGAAACAAACTTATCGAGTTTGGTTATATCACTGACTACAGTTTTGCTCTCACGAGTTTGGATGTGTCCCTGACGCAAGGTATAGATGTTGAAACTCAAGGAATAGTCCACAGAGATCATTACAGCCGCTAGAGCTAAAGCAACAGGTTATATCATTCCTTCAGCCGCTTAAACTGTAATTACACACCATGTCTTTCATTACAACCGTAAAGATTTAAACTTTGAAAAAGCTGTGTAGCCGATGAACTGCCAAAGATTGAAATCAAGGCGATAAGACTGAAATTATTGATGTTAAAAATCATAGAGGTTGAAATTGGTATTACTGTTGATGAGTAATTGGAAGTGAACTTCGATGACTGTTAAGCAACGTCGTTAATCACACTGTAATCGGTTGCAACTGTGAAGTGTTGGGTCTGATCGTTGATTGCAGTTTTTCAGGCTGAAACCAAGGTACATCTAAAACAGAATAGGCTGTGTCATCCATTACTTACATTTCAAGAGGTAGAATTACGGTATCATTATCATTATGTCGTTTATTGACTGCTTTAGATAACATGAACACCTAAGACACTATGCTATTTTATGTTTTTCATTATAATTGCAAAATTCAAGAACTGTAACTTTCACGGCTACTTACCAGAGTACCGGAAAGAAAGCGAGATACGGTGATGGATGTGGCGAGGACCCAGGCCATGTAGCCAAGCAGGAAGCATCCGACCAGCTGCAATGCAAAATCGGTGTCAACACTTGCAAATATACGTGACTGAAGGAAAGCTTTCTATGCAGATTGCTGTTTAGTTCAAAGTTGATTACCTTATGGAAAGCGTTCGAATGCAAATTGACTTATCTCATAAGCATTATGGTGTTTGCTTGAAATTTTGATGTTGGGTTACAAAGGGCTTTCTCTCAGCTTGAGCAGTGGATTCTTGAGGTATGTACAATCACTGTCCTGGAGCTCTTCTAGTATATATACACAGTTCTTTAAGGGCAAATCACTGACTACAGTACTGCATGCTGGTTAACAGTGCATATAACACGCACCCTGTAGTCCGGTAGAAAGATCAATTCATCCTCTATTCACATAAGGTGGATGAAATGCACATAGCCTTGAATCAATGCATCTTCTCGGACTGTGTCCAGTGGGCATGTGATCAGAGGCCTTCACAATAACACAAACGTTTAGTTTTCCATCTTGTACTGGTTTACTTAAGCCCAAGTGTAGACCCATTCATCTGTGTGTATGTATATGTGAATGTAAGCGTATGACACTTTAAGTACGACCTCATGTACACTACGACCTTTGGGTGTGATGACTTGGCTTTTGACTTGCCCCTCGGGTTTAGGTTAAAGGTTACGGCGTCATACCCAGGGCTCAAATCATCGTGCTTAAAGGCCGTGGTAATGTCGTACTGAAGGAGTTAATCATATATCAATCTAATCCCGTTACTGACAGAGATATTCAAATATTATATATCTTCATACAGAAGTTCACTTACACATGACTTTTAACTGGTTTATTTATTGTGATACAGCATTCAAATATTAGATTTAGAATGAGTTGTATTCTGGTACATCCTGTAAGACTGCTTATCTTTCTGTGGAAAATGTTACTATTCTGTTTAGTTTGTGTTGCATTCTTTGAGACAAACAATGATGAGGGCATGAATGAACAATACATGGAACACTGTAGCGCAAGACAACATTTCGTAAGACAAGAGCTGTATAACCGACCATCTGTTGACGAATGTTCAGTGCGCTATGAATCGACCTCTATTTGTTTTGTATTCTATGGTGTCTCCTAATACGTATGTTGCCACCTCTATAGACTACAAGATTCATTGCGACTTTTTAAAGGCCAACTGATGATAATTCATGAGCGTCATTCATGAACAAAAGTAGATATCTGGGTGGAAGGTGCAAACAGTAGTGGTGTGTGTGTGTGTGTGTGTGTGTGTGTTTGTGTGTTCGTTATCATCTAGGGTCATCACACCTGGACACAACGTTTACGACATCTGCTTTTCGCTTTCTGAACCTCGGTTAATACCATCTTCGTCGCTACCTGACTTCTTTAATTCTTAGTCGCATTTCTTGTCTCATGATTAGAGATTTGGTTGATAATGTTCAAGAAACTTTGTGTAAACGGAAACCCATGCAAGAATTTTATTCATTGGTTGACAACAGCCGATTTTGTTGTCTGAGGCTTACCTTCCCCCATCACGTGTAATACCACCTCATACTTCCACAGTTACTTTGTTAATTTTCTCTAAGTTGAAAGCAACGGCCCCTAGGACCGAGCCTTGTGGCACACCACTGGTGACCCTCACCCATTTCCAGGAGGCTCCTCTCCAGTCATGGACGAAAGTCCTAACAGAGGTCTAGCCTTAAAAGGACAGAAAAAAGCAGAAAAAAGATAAATGTTTGTGGAGGTGGAAAATAGGGCGGATCATAGTTGCAAAGAAAAACTTGATTTATAAAGAAGAAAAAGGAGGGAAAGAGAAAGTATGAAGAAGGGAAGTAAAATAAGGAGGACGTACATTTTTGACCCAGAATTCTCAATGTTTTTCACCCAGCATGAAGTTATGCCTCTTAGCTTAATAATTAAAATACTTATGTTGCTTAGTGAGGCGGCTTAACATACCAGCCAGCATTCGTGCAAATACGAAAAAAAAAAAAATCTTACAATCATGATTGCTTGCCATTCATAAAGGTAATGTAGGCATATCTCTAAGGTGGGCTTGCATGTAATCTCAGAATTCCTCTCCAGTGTCTGCCGTGAAACTAGGGGTATTTAATGTCTTGTTCTCACTGCTTTCACCGTACAGTGTATTAATGCAGGACGAACCTCACTGATATTACCATATGCCATGAACAACCTCAAGGCAACTAAACAGCCAATATACTGCTTAGTGAGAGTTCTTATACCATTGTCAAGTTTCTCTCTCAAGTACCACACAAAACACGTAATAATTTACGCAGATGGAGGATGATAAACATTTGCGTGTTGTAAACAAACTTTCATTACGACTTTCGCTCAGCAGATGGCGCCGAGGGCTGTCCGAGGCGCTGGTGAAACTTTAAATTAGGTCAGGTTATTACCATGCATGTGCTGTTGTACATACGATGAGAACAATAGAGAATAATTTCCTCTGGGCTATGTGGTTTGATGTTCTTGCCTTACATTCACCATGTCAGTTTGTGCTGTATGAATGAATCATTCCAGTCTTTCTCTGTGATGTTTCTATCTTCACTGTTGCTTTGCTATTTTTATCGGATGCTGCTGTAGTTGTTCTCGTCAGTGCACTTGCCTCTTGACGGTGTAAAGAGTTAGTAGCCTTTAACGAAGGAAAGTCAGGTAATTCTTAGGTAAGTCTTAGTAATCACCGTCTTTGCTCCAAGGGTCACGGAGGTAATGAACTGTCAAGCATTTAACAAAAGAAATCTTGGAGGATGACGTTCTGTAGTAAGACGAGTCAGGTAAGCTCAGTGTGAGCTCTTCAACTACTCTGTAAGGTGGTAGCGGGGAGGCCTCTCCATGAAACGGTTGTTTCATTCTATTCAGCCATTGTGGCATAAGCAGCTGGACTCTCAAATGACATCGTAGAACACATGATTATATCCCAACAATATAGAGCTGGTCCCTTTTCTTATATACAATTCAACATACTTGGATAAACAATTAATTCATTCCACCTACCGCGGATAAATTCCCGACCATCGTTGCATTGCGATAAAATCAGGCTTAGATTTACTGGTTCCTCTGTCGCCCCAAGTGAATATTGTTTTGCCAGTTTTCTGAATATACCAAAATGTTCAACTGACAGACGTGAAATAAACAATTATTCCAGTTGACAACAATGGATACAAAAACTTTAAATGTATTTTCTCATAATTTTGT
>JAUUDZ010450896.1:768-12643 GCA_032361705.1 Panulirus versicolor
GCATGCTTATTGTTATCAGAACTTCAGGTCAAGAAGTTTGGTGATGTGTGTTTGTTTGGTCAGGGAATGTGCAAGATAACTGAGAAGCTTTTCCATGTAATTAGTGTGAAAGTTGTATTATGGGAATAAGGGATCCCATGAAATGTTGAGCTAATGCTTGTATTGTTGAAGAGATATGCGGTGTCTAGAGCGCTAATGCAAAACAGACTTGTGTTGACCTGGGTAGTGTAGTTTCAGATGGGTATATTTTTGTTTATGTAAAGAAGTTCAAGACTGAGTTGTGGGTGCAGTTCAGCATATATCAGGTCATGTCCATGTGAATGTGTCTTATCAATGTGGTGTGTGAGGTGGGTGTGGGGATCTGTGAGCACAGATGGCTCAAGTGTAAGCATGGGTTTGCTTTTTTTTCTGCCTGAAGTTTGGTTGTTGGCTATGAAGTAACACAAATGGAGATTAAGGCTTTTGCATAAAATTGGGTGCAAGGCTGAAGCAGAATTGTACAGACTATTTTTGGTGTAGAGGCACTTAATGTTTGTGAACTCCAGAATGTTTGCCCCACAAAGACACATGCCTAACGTCGCTTCACTTCTTGATCTGCAGCTGCCTGTTAGACATGGTTGGTATCTCAAGCACAGCATGAGCCACATATATAAACAAAACTCTTACATAAATTTCTAAGCTGCAGCTGAGATCATGCTATAAACTGACTATACCCTAATTTGGAGGACAGGAGCTAGGACATATAACATAATATACTACCAGAAATGTTGTTCTTATCAGTATGTTCATATACCAATGTCATGCACACAACCCTACCAGACTTCATACCCATACTTTACCTCTTTCACATTTCCATTAGTGGCATGCAACTGTGTCCAAATAAAATTAGAAATTACACATCATAAAAATAATAATAAAAAGCTTAAATCAAATGAAGGATTGGAAAATAAAAAAAAAAATCATAAATCAAAGTGACATTTTGGTACACAATTTCTAATAGTACCAAATATTTTTCATTTTCACATTAGTTTGCTATTTCCCACCATGCAAAATAGTGTCAAATGCAAACATGAAAAAAGTGCCTTGCAACCAAAAACACTCAAATCTTGTAGAAAAAAAAAGATACTACCAAAACAATCTCACCTCAAAATGCTAGGTACTCAGTTCTTTGCAACAGAACTAGGCCCTTTCCATTGAAAAAAATTCCATAACCAGCCTCCAAGTAAAAACAAAAACCTTATTGAGGATTCATACTTCAAACCATCCGTACTTATCAATCCCACTGCCCAAATATGATACTGACAAAACCTATACACATCAGAATGTCCAGAGAGACACTAAACAACCACACTCCCAACCCAGTCTTACACTACTCTACTGACATACACAGATTGATCAAGGAATGAGTCTATGCATGACAGTCATCTAGTCTTCCAAGAGAGAATGTAAGCTGAGACAAAAAAGTTTGGTGGGTGGGATAGAGTGATCTTGGACTCGTTAGAAAGATTATGATATTATAACTCACAAAAGGTAGATCAAATGATTAAAGCTACAGTCTGGGGAACCCTTTTACTGGATTGAAAACTTCCTTACTGGAGGAAGGGAACAAAAGATGCATATTAAAATACTTAACAAATTAAGAGTACTCATTAGCATCTAATAGGACTCAGTCCTGAGTCACTGCTATTCATGATCTATGTAAATGACTTGCCAGAAAGACTAAAATCATACATGAATATGCTGGAAAATGATGCTAAGATCATGAGAAAAGTTTGGAGTTAACAGGTTTATGAAAACCTCAAAAAGAGATCTATAAAGGCTCCATCTGTGGTCAAATACATGGCGAATGAAGGTCAACCCAAGTAAATGTTAAGTGAGGAAGAGGTGACACATAAAAAGAAGGCAAAATAATGACCATCATCTTGCAGAAGGCTGATTGCAGGAAACAACGTGACTGGAATTCAAAGTTGACATAATACTCATCCTATCCCTAGAACATCAAATGAAGAGGAATGATAAAAAGATATACTACTCATTTGTCAACATCAAAATTGCATTTGAATATGTTCAGAAAAGTATTAATAACATACATTAGACCCAAACTAAAGTTAAAAGCACTAGTTTCATCACCCTACTTGATGGGACACAGTAAGTTGCTGGAAGAGGTCCAGCAGTAGGCAACAAAGACCACCAAATAGAAGGGAAGAGCACCTACAGAGAAGCTGCAAGTCATGGGACTGACAATAATGAAAGAGGGGGATGAGGGGAGAAACAATAAAAGATATACAAGTTCCTGAATGTATATCATATCGATACTGACCTTTTTTTCAAAAACATATATGGCAATTCAAAGAGAGGACATACTGAGAAACTATGGAAAATTAAAAAAAAAAATGGAAAGAAATACTTTGCATTAACAGAATTGTGGCTACCTGGAACAAGCTAAAATAAGATAGGTAATCAGAGGAAGGTAATACCTTTAAACCTTTTAACTTTCTTTGCAAGCCCTTACATGCACTTATTCTTAAAATCTTCATTTACTTTAAGACATGCAGAGTATCAGTATTTTTGAGACTAATTCTCAAAAAGTATGAAAATCCTACCTCTTTTGTAATTCTATCCACTTCTGAGGTGTTCACACTTTCACTTCTGTAGACAGGTCGTATCCCACCCATCCACAATGGGAAGTCAATCCCATATCCAGATAAGTAAAACAATATAATCACAAGCAAGACCACAAAAATTATTGTGGCTGGAATGTGATACATCACAGGAACATTGCCTGAAATTTAGATAACAAATTTAGTCCAATATCAAGGAGAATTTTTCACTATCCATCCATCCGTATCTATTCATATCTAAGACTTCATCTTCAAATATCAAGAAGGGTGGATTACAAACAGTCTCCCCAACATTTCATAACACACTTGCACATGTCCAAACACTCCTCATCCCTGGACTTCTCTATCAATTTTTCATGCCTTCCACCTCACTCTTGGCCTTCCCTTGCCTCTTCTTCACTTAAAAAATACATACTCTCTTAATGTAAGTCTCTTCCATATCTATATTTTCACATGCCTACACCATCTCAAAACTCCAGTTATTACTTCATTAACCTTTTCCTTCTAAATCATATTTTTTCATAACTGTTTCCCATTTCCATCATTAGTGAGGAAGCATCAGGAACAGACAATGATATGGCCTCACTCACTCATGTCCATTCTCTAACTGTCACATGTAATGACATATTCATTCCCTTATGTATTCCTTCCGAATACCTAAAATTCAAAATACTCATTACCAGGTTTTGCTCTCTCTAAAGCATTCAATTATCACCTATCAATTTTAATTTTCCAAATAAAAAAGTAAGTTGAATCATACCTTCTGAAAAATCCTGCAACATCTGTACACTTATATTCTTTTTTTACATTATTTTTCTGCCAGCCACTCAACAGTCTCTTCAACAGATCAACATTCATTTTCTAATCTCAAAAAATGCTTCTAATTAATATTCAAAATTACTATACCTTTGATCTCTCCATAAAAAATATTTCACATTCATCCTTCTTCTCTCATCCAACTCTTGTTAGCAGTCATTTACAGTAATTAAACTTCCCTCTCAAAATTCACTGTGTTCCAGAACATTCTCCTTTAGTCCTTTTTTCTGATTTGTCTACTAAAGACACTGGGTCTGCATTCATCAACATCCCAATTTTCACTACATTTTTTTCTAAACTCACTCCTCAACCTTTTAGCTTACTCTCATTTCCATTTATATAAACATCATTCAGAAATTTGAGCAGATGCAGCCTCTCTTCATCTGTTCCTGGCATTAATTCACTAATTTGGGAAACAGCAATCAAGCAGGAAAAATAAAAGTTTGGATAATTAGGATACAATCACTATTACTGTTACTCAATCTACACATCAAAATGTTAAAAATTTCTCTCTTCAGTCCCACCCTTCATCCCAAAAGAAACTGCTTTCAGTCCCAACCTTCATCCCAAAAGAAACTGAAGTCTCACTTAACCACAATTAAACTCTATAATCTATATAGTTTAATCCTATGGACCAAATCTATCATCAGCCCATATCCCCTCAAACACCCTCTTTGTCCATCTCACTCTAACACCTGTAATGTATTTCACTCTTAATCTCTTAGTTCCACTGTATAAAGAAAAAGGGAGTAAAAGTGCACGAGAGAATTACATACGAATGAGTCTTTTTAGCATGGTTGCCAAAGTGTATTGGAAAGTAGTGAATAAACACATGAAAAGGATTGATGAACCCTTTTATAGAGAAGAACAAGGTGGGCTTTGGAAAGGAGGAGGTTGAGTAAATCAGAGTTTTGCACTTAGACAGGCAATGAGAAAGTTATGATAAAAGAGACATGTAGGAAAGGCATATGATAAGGGAAATACAAATGAAATCTGGAAAGATATGGTTTTACACAGCATGCATGGAAGACTGCAGAATATTATTAAGAGCTTTTATAATGAAAGTAGTGTGTGTAAGAGGAAGCTGGGATATGAAAGAATGGTTTACAAAAGCTGTGGGTTGTTTTATAATACTGTTGTTATCTAATGTACTCATGGATAGGAAATCGCATGAAATGTAAGAGAGAGAGGTAAGGTGACTGTGGTGTGCTTCTTAACAAGAGAGAGAAAAAAATGAACAATATGATACCCACTGTAAAAATTAGTTATAAACTTGGCACTTTCTGATCCTATATGCTGTAATGGCTGCAAGCAAAACTTTGCCAGTGTCTCTGATATGACCATAGTTGGGGTAATTTCCTCTGCTGGGTTTACCATCAAATCCTCAAAGTATCTGTAAGACCAATGGAATGACATTACAAATGGTTAAGAAAAATTGTTAAATCTGATTCCTGTTGTGGGTGATTCATGCAAAATCATTTAAAGATAAAAGATCAGACAAGTTTTAAAGATATCACCTGCAATGTACATCAGCACTATATGGTATTTTACATTTCAGGTTTCCATGAAAAAAAAGAGAAATAAAAAGGCCATAAACTCCTATAAGCCACACACAGCAACAGCAGTTTATCACATGGAGAGTGACTATTCTCTAGTAAGTGGTGTTACCTTACAAGGAAGGCAGTCCAACTCATGTTGCTAAACAATACTGATGCACCTTACAATCTTATATTTCAATATCATGTGCTTCTCTGAAGAAAAACAGGAAAAATATTAGCTTGGAGGTAAGCTAAGCATTTTGAAGAACTCTGATGCTGGTCAATGCAGTCTTAATTGAAGAGCAAAGTTGATGTAACATCCCTCACTACTCTGTCTACAACCAGATTAAATAACCACAGCTCCTTCCACAAAGCCTCTATATCAACCAATCAAATGCTTTCTCCGGATTCATAAATCACAAGGATTTCTCACACATTCTTTCAGAGCATGCACCTGGCCCACACAACCTAAGCCAAGGTATATGAAGTGATCACAGTAAACTACTAAGTACCCTATAGGACTTGCCTGTGGATTGGTAGTCTATGGTTTCAGTACATTGTATATGACAGCCATAGACTGGATCCTTGCAAATGATGTCTCTACTTGTTCCTGATGCTACCTTGCTAAAGCAAGAAAGGGAATTAAGGAAAAATCCCTCGTCGTGTTTTTTCCAAAGAACATTTGTCCTATTCGACTACAATTATGTCAAGGAAATTACATGCTACACACAACAGAAATACCAAAATACTTCAGGAATAAGCAAAATACATTTACAGGCATTCTTTATACACAAAACAAAAAATAAACACAGGGAATATAACACTCACAAATGTCACAGTAGAAACTTATTCTAAACCTATTCTTACCTTTCGCACACATCTGGGGCCCCAAGCAAACTGGTTTTCATCCAATCCCAGATACTACCTGCAGTTCCTCTAGATCCAGGTTTGCACTCTTCTGGGATGTCATTGAATCCTCTCTTGACCATCTTTGCATGACGACGAGACTCAGCCACCTATAATTCCAGAATATGTAAAAAGACATCAGCTTCCTCTATAAAATTCTGAATCACAAGAACCAATACTAAAAAGAAAGAGAAACTGTCGATATGTAGGGATAATGGTACTGCAATACAAGAACTGAAAGATGAAATGGATTTTGGGTACAAGAACTATACTTCTGGGCCTACAGCAGAAGACTGAAATGTGACCTCAAAAACTCTACTAGTTTTCATTCTGGATTATGAAGGTTATGAAAAAGTCCATAAAACCAAGAATTCCGACCTAGTGTTTACCGCAAATGACCTGTGATGGGAAACCAGTAAATGCAAACCACAAGCTTTACCAAAGTACTAATGGCACCTCCCTCCTCATAAACATCGTTACTGCTGTCATCCACACTCTACCCCTTCTCTCTCCCTCTCCACACACATTGCTAATGCTGCCAGATATACTTCACCCCCCTCCCTTCATACAAATATTGCTATGGCTTCTCAACCATAGTGTAGCCTCACTCCCTTCTCCCAACATACATTGCCATTACTCCCCATTACACTAACCTTCCTCCCTCCTCCCCTGCTACAAGACAGCCTCCTTCTCTCCCTATACACTATTAACTCTCCACACCACAATACAGCCTCCCTTACCCACTATATCATCTCCTCCCTTCACACAGAGTCACTGCCTTTAGCCGCACTGTTGCCCTGAACACCTCCCTAGCTTTTTGCCTTGCTGGTTGTTATTGTGCCAGCCAGAGGTAGGCAGGGAGATAATTTGTGCTTTAGTATCTTGTCTCATCCCTATTTCCATTCTCCAGCAGACAACTCTGTCATGGACAGTCATGTCTCATATATGTCTTTGCCTTTGTACTTCTTGCCTCTCTACCCAAACTCACAGCTACCATTCCCCACAACATTGTAGCCTATCTTTCCCATCCCTATACACACTGTGATGATTCCCCACCACACTGCTATTGTTCCAGCCACACTGGTACCTCCCTACACTTTCATTACTGCTTCCAGCCATGGGGTGCTTCCCAATCCAACGATATACATTACTACAGTTCTCCAACACACTGTAACCCCCCATCCTTCTTGCCTACACACACTGTCACCACTCCTAGCCACACAAGCATCTCTATCCAATGCATACTGCTTCTGCTGCCCACCACAATGTTACATTCCCCCCTCCCCACACATTATGCTGCAGCCTCCCTTCATCCTCCCCACATAAACTACTACCACAACCCATTACACTGCAGCCTTCCATTTTCAATACACACACTGTTAATACTCAGATAAACTGACATTTTAATCCCTCCCTTGCCACTGTCAGAGTGTGATATATATCATAGTTTAAATGCTGATAGTCTCTTTTATCAATTCAATTCATCTGTAATCAATCAAATCTTAAAGATTTTGATCATCTATCTCTGAACAGACAAAAATTCATATCATATAAGTGATTCAAAATTCCTTTAAAGCAAGGTTTAACCTTTGGTAAATGAACTGATTTCTCAATTTATCATGGCATGACAAAATCTTAGTAAATGAGCTACCTAGTGAAGCAAGGGTGTACTTTCATGAAACTTTGCAATGAACAAATGAGAGATATAACAAGCCACACGTAGAGATCTATCTTTAACTGAATAAAAAAAAGAGAAAATATAAAAAAAAATTTACAACTTACCTTGTGCATGTGTCTCCAGTGCCACAAACAGCATATGATGAAAACATTGACCATCATCATGCCAAGGACTCTTCCCCATTTAAGTTCCTGCTGGATGTCTCGAACAAACAAGTAAGCAGCCCACAAAGCCAGAAGCAGGAACACTAAACACAGTATGTGCAACCATATCTGCAAAAGACAAATTCCATCACCAACAGCTCTGGATATACTGTATTTTGATTCAGGAATGGCAATGAACAACTTTTTGTAACACATAAAAGTTAGATTAAATCTATAGCTACATACTCAGAAGCAAAAATGCATGCAAACCCAAAACTAAATAAACTCTTTTTGGGAGAACCTGCAAAATTTACTGAAAAACAGGGGGAAGATAGATTTGAAATCTTTGGGAATTATCTGAGTTACTAATATAAATTTTACCTGATTACAGATAAGTGAGAAAAATTGGATGCGTACCGGAAGTTTTGTTGACTGGAAAAATTTTATGTGTAGAGTGTGCGAGAAGGTTGCATAAATGGATGCTTTTGACAACTCATGGACGGATGTGAAACACGTGCAAATTAGGTTAGAAAAAAAAAAATATATGGATATCTTGCACAGTATAGTGAGAATCAAGAGTGGAGTAGGAATATTTAGGCAGGAGCATTAGGGAGACAAAGTACGTAGATGCAGTCAGTAGAAATATCAGGAAGGAGCCTCAGCAAATATTGTGCAAGAGTTGTCATGTGCTAGTGGCCTAATAAGGGTGAGACACTATAGGATAAGAAGCGGCACCAGACTTAACTATTTATGGAGATTCTGTTGCCATGGCCACCCCCCTTAAGGGAGTTCCACTTGGAACAGGCATCAGAGACAGAGACAGAATAGAAACGTTATGTTTTCATTATACCTGATATTATTTCAAAATGCTATTTGTATGCACAGGCCTACTTCACTGAAAAAGGGGGATATGTTCCCATAAATAGGAACACACAGTTTGTAATCTTACCTTCAAAAATAATGTGTAGTTGTGACAGTATTAATATGATGCATTTCTTGGTTCATTTACCACTTTTGTATATATCATTGGTCTGAATGCAAACGAATGTCTGACCTTACAAACAGAAGATCAGAAACAATTTCTGGCAAGTACAAAGTTTAAGGGAGAGTCAGATAATTCCAGTCTCTGGTCTGTATGGATTCAGAACATGACTAATTACACTAAAACCTTGAAGAACAAACAATCTTAGTGGAAGTAGGTATGTATGTCTCCATGCTTACTCCTATATCTATCAAATTATACAAACCATAAAACCACTAGAATTCAGTCATTTATCAACTATTTACCTGCCATTTTAGGAAAAGGGTTTTGAATGTATATATGTGAAGATGATTCGACAAGAACAACCTCGTGAATTATGTAACATTTTGGAAAACTACATTTTTACGTACTAATAGCATTTGAATACTCATTCAGATCACTATGATGTGAATAAGAAAATTATGTATCATTAAACTATGTATCATCATTAAACTATGTAGCATCATCAAATCTATGTACCTCCACATTTTTCAGAACATCAAAAGCTGACTTCATCGGAGATACTAATGACATAATGTAATCAAAGAAATTAGACTCATTTCCTTGGGGGCGGTCATCTAACTTGAAAGCACGGTGCAAGAATTCATCAACCTGAAAGGAAATGAAATCATGTAAATAGTGCACCTGAGAAGGCTGAAATCAAAATGAAGGAGTATAAGTTAATAGGGTCTCTAGATGTAGGAATTGACAAACATGTAATCACTCTATGAACCTAATGCTGCATAAAAGGAATATGCCAAGAGGTACATTCACATTTCAAAATATCAAAAACTAAGCAGCCTGACACACCTTAGATAACATATAACCATAAAAGATTCACTAATGAAAATGCCACCAACCTCATGGACATGTTTTTCATGTTTTAAGTATTGCTGCAGTAAATCTACATCATCCTTCGTTACTTGAACAACCAGATACCTAAGCATAGCATAATTTCCATCCTTAAGAATGTGTTCTGCTTCCTGAAATGAAGAGAAAACTCTTGAAGACACAGATATTAGTGGTACGTTCATCACACTTTTAGGACTATCTATTCTACATCTCTGTTGCCCGTTCCCTTCAAGAACTCTCTCAAGGGGGTGGCTGTGGCAAAAGCGTCTCCATAACTGGTGAACTCCTATGTCTTGTATCAACTGAAGAATGAGAATTCCTGTCCAACACTGATTGCGTTATACTGTTTGGTCCATGGAAAATAGACATCTCAAAATATGTTACATCTGGGCATTGCTACATAGTGTGAAAGACTTTGTGGTTCATTTTCTATTCTATAAATGGCAGTACTTCCCAAGCCTTGAGGTATACATTTCAAACTCTCAAACCCACGTTGGTGTTGTGTCTTCTTGATGCCAGTGGCATATCTGATACATGACATACACTCTATTTAGATATGCTTTATACAAAAAAGAAAAAAAGTCACTCCAAAAAACTAAAACAGACAGAATGTATATGGCCTCTCTCAAAAGGGATAGTAGTATCATTTGTACATGACTTTCCAACTGATGTGGTGGGTAGATTGACTCAGAGGTTTGTCTATGCACTTTCCACAACAAAAAATTAAGAAAAGGTTCAGAAAATATCGACTAAAATTATTTTTTTCTATCTTTCTAAACACTACACATGGTAATGGTATCAATCTTAAAATAAGGTAACTATTAACATACCTGAAGCTGTAAAACATTCCATATGTGGTGAATGGATCGACTGTAGAATGCTTGCATGTCAATGAACCCATCATCCATGATCTTCTTTTGAAGAACTGATGATTTCTGTCGCTCAACCTATGGATAATTCATTTCTTAACCATTTATTCAATCAGAAACTAAGAGAAAAAATGAACTTCAACTTCAGGGGAAACTAAGTATTCCTGTTACTTCATTCTTAATTATCACTAGCAAACCTACCACATTCTCATAATGCACACTCTCACCTTGAGATCAAATGTGTGTATTTTTCTTTTTTAGTTTTTTGAGAGAAACATCCATCCACATTTTTTATACCAATTTTTTGGAATAACTGTCTTACACCATATTCAGTTGACCTACTTATCAAACTCTACTTCAAATTGACTCAGGCCTGGTTAAAATGCATCAATCTCAAATTCAGTTCTATTCAACTACTTCTTGTAAGTTAGGGACTCAAGCATCCAGACCAAGAGGTGCTAATCAGTCCAAGGCCTTTATTTAGCATACTTATATGGACCCTGTACATAATCACAAAACCAAAGTGTATTACAGAGACTTACATTCTATCCAATGACAGTCCTTGCTACATGTCAGGGTTGCGTTTCAAAACAAGTGTACATGTAAAAGATCAGGATGCATTCCACAACCTATACAATAATCCTAGAACCAATTTTGCTAATCTTTCATGACAATTTCCATCTGGAAACTCAAGCAATAATACCGTAAAACAACTAAAGAATAACAGGACTTATCTACATTTTTGGTTATGGAGTATATAACTGACTTGCCAATGTTGTTCATTAAACAATGTACAAAGGAACCCTTTCAAAATGTTTAACTTCATCTTAAGTATTACCACAGTCCTTTTGCTTCAAAGCTGGAACACGGATAAAACTAGTTGATCTACAAGGATGACTAGAAGCCATATCAGTATGGCTATCAACAGCAAATACAGTTGACACAGTTTCAAATACAAGTTAATAACACAGATTACACAGTGTGACCAAGGGTGGTGTGCAAAGCAAGAGCGCATGTGCATAGGTCAGCAGAGGTGATTCCCAAAATGCACCATAAAAGCCAGCTCAATGTTGGTACATGCACAACCTCAAAGAAACCCTGCATAAGCAGAATAAAAGCAAATTTTTCTCAAATATGTTGTTGGTAAGAGGATGGGTTCAAACATAAGCAAAATCACATTCAATGAATCTTAATGTGTTTAAGACTACCATTACCAGGCTGTCTGTTCAATAATAACAGGAAAGGGCAAGAAAGATGTGTGGTAATAAAAAGAGTGTGGTGGAAAGAGCAGAAGAGGGTGTACTGAAATGGTTTGGTCAAATGGAGAGAATGAGTAAGGAAAGATTGACAAAGATGTATGTGTCACAGGTGGAGGGAATGAGAAGTGGGAGACCAAATTGGAGGTGGAAGGATGGAGTGAAAAAGATTTTG
>JAUUDZ010450907.1:0-12642 GCA_032361705.1 Panulirus versicolor
ACCAGTGTCACCAGCACACACCAGTGTCATCAGGACTCACTAGTGTCACCAATACCTTCCGGTTTCACCAGCACCCTTCAACGTCATCAGGACTCACCAGTGTCAGCAGCACCCAAGATTGTCACTAGAACACATCAATGTGATCAGGACTCATCAGTGTCACCAACACCCAACAGTATCAACGTCACCCCTCAGTGTCACTAGGATTCAACAGTGTCACAATCAACCACCAGTGTCATGATTCACCAGTGTAACCAGCACCGACCAGTGTCACCAACACTCACCACTGAAAGAAAGACTCACTAGTGTCACCACCCCCTATTATTTTCAAAAGCACTTACCAGTGTCATCAGGATTCATCATTGTCACCAGCACCCACCAGTATCATCAGGACTCACCACTGTCACCAGCACCCACCAGTGTCACAAGCACTTACAAGTGTCATCAGGACTCACCAGTGTCACCAGGACTCAAGATTTTCACCAGAACACATCAGTGTGACTAGGAATCATCAGTGTCACCAGCAACCACCAGTGTAAACATCACCCATCAGTGTCACCAGAACTCACCAGTGTCACCAGCACCCACCAGTGTCACCATGACTCACAAGTGTAGCCAGCACTGACCAGAGTCACCAGCACCCACCACTATGATCAGTACTCATTAATTTCACCAGCACTTATCAGAGTCAAATGCACCGACCAGTGTCATCAGGACTCATCAGTGTCACCAGCACTCACCAGTGTCATCAGGACTCATCAGTGTCGCCAGCACCAAGAAGCGTCACTGGCACCGACCAGTGTTATTATGACTCATCAGTGCCACCAGTACCCCACACTGTCACCAGAACACACCAGTGTCATTAGGACTCATTAATGTCACCAGCAACTACAAGTTGTACCAGCACCCATCAGTGTCATCAGGACTCACCACTGAGACCAGCACCCACCAGTGTCATCAGGACTCACCAGTATCACCAGCACCTACCAGTGTCATGAAGACTCATCAGTATTACCATTCCCCACCAGTGTTACCAGCACCCACCAGTATCATCAGGACTCATCAGTATTACCATCACCCACCAGTGTCACAAGCACCCACCAGTATGAACATCACACATCATTATCACCAGGACTCAACAGTGTCACCAGCACCCATCAGTGTCATCATGACTCAAGTGTAACCAACACCAACCAGAGTCACCAGCACCCACAACTGTAGTCAGGACTCACTAGTGTCAGCAACACCTATCAGCGTCATAAGCATCGACCAGTGTCATCAGGACTCATCTATATCAACAGCACCCACTAGTGTCACAAGCTCCCACCAGTGTCATCAGGACTCACCAGTGTCACCAGCACCAAAATTGTCACCAGAACACATCAGTGTGATCAGGACTCATCATTGTCAATATCACCCACCAGTATCAACATCACCCATCAATGTCACCAGGACTCAACAAAGTCACCAGCACCCACCAGTGTCATCATGACTCACCAGTGTAACCAGCACCGACAGAGTCACCAGCACCCACCACTGGATTAGGAGTCACTAGTGTCACCACCTCCTATCAGTGTCAAAAGTACCGACCAGTGTCATCAGGACTCACCAGTGTCACTAGCACCCACCAGTGTCATCAGGACTCAACAGTGGTATCAGTACCCACAAGTGTCACCAGAACACAACAGTGTGTTAAGGACTCATTAGTGTCACGAGCAACCACCAGTTGTACCAGCACCCACAAGTGTCATCAGAACTCACCAATGTCACCAGCACCAATCAGTGTCGTCAGGACTCACCAGTTTCCCCGGCACACACCAGTGTCATGAAGACTCATCAGTATTACCATTATCCACCAGTGTTACCCGCACCCACCAGTGTCATCAGGACTCATCATTGTCACCGGCACCGACTACTGTCATCATGAACCGCCAATATCAGCAGCACCCACCAGTGTCATCAGGACTCATCACTATTACCATCACCAACAAGTGTCAACAGCACCCAACAGTGTCAACAAAACAAACCAGTGTGATCAGGACTCTTCAGTATCGCCAGCATCAACCTCACCAGCACGAGCCAGTGTTATCAGGATTCACCAGAGTCACCAGCACCAACCTAGTGTCATCAGGACTCACCTGTATTACCAGCACCAACCATTGTCACCAGCACACACCAGTGTCACCAGGACTCACTAGTGTCACCAACACCCACCACTGTCACCAGCACCCTCAAATGTCATCAGGAATCGCCAGTGTCACCAGCACCCAAGATTGTCATCTGAACACATCAGTGTGATGAGGAATCATCAGTCTCACCAGCACCCACCAGTATCAACATCACCCATCAGTGTCACCAAGATTCAACAGTGTCACCAGCACCCACCACTGTCATCATGACTTACCAGTGTAACCAGCACCAACTAATGTCACCAACACCCATCACTGTAATCAGGACTCACTAGTGTCACCACCACCTATCAATTTCTAAAGCACTGACCAGTGTCATCAGGACTCACCATTGTCTCCAGCACCCACCAGTGTCATCAGGACTAACTAGTGTTACCAGCACCCACCAGTGTCGTCAAAACTCATCAGTATTACTGTTACCCATCGGTGTTACCAGCATCCACTAGTGTAGTCAGGATTCATCAGTATTGCCATCACCCACTGGTGTCACCGGCACCCACCAGTATCAACATCACCCATCATTATCACCAGGACTCAACAGTGTCACCCGCATCCACCACTGTCATCATGTCTCACAAATGTAACCAACACCGACCAGAACCACCAGCACCTACCACTGTTATCAGGACTCACTAGTGTCAGCAGCACCTATCAGTGTCAAAAGCATCAACCAGTGTCATCAGGACTCATCTGTGTCAACAGTACCCACCAGTGTCACAAGCACCCACAGGTGTCATCAGGACTCACCAGTGTCACCATCACCCAAAATTGTCACCAGAACGCATCAGTGTGATCAGGACTCATCATCGTCGCCAGCACCGACAAGTATAAAATTCACCCATCAGAGTCACCAGGACTCAACAGTGTCACCAGCACCCACCAATGTCATCATGACTCACCACTGTAACCAGCACCGACCAGAGTCACCAGCACCCAGTACTGGAATCAGGACTCACTAGTGTCAATACCTCCTATCAGTGTCAAAAGCACCACCAGTGTAATCAGGACTCATCAGTTTCACCAGCGCACACAAGTGTCACCGGCACCCACCAGAGGCACCTGGACATATCAGTGCCACCAGTACCCACCAGTGTCAAAAGGAACCCAACAGTGTGATCAAGACGCATTAGTGTGGCCAGGAAGCACCAGTTGTATTAGCACCCACCAGTGTCATCAAGACTCACCACTGCCACCAGCACCAACCAGTGTCGTCAGGACTCACTAGTGTCGCCAGCACCCACCAGTGGCATCAAGACTCATCAGTATTACCATTACTCAACGGTGTTACCAGCATCCACCAGTGTCATCAGGACCCATCATTGTCACCAGCACCCACTAGTGTCATCAGGAAGCACCATCGTCAACAGCACCCTCCAACGTCATTAGGACTCATCGCTATTACCAGCACCCACCAGTGTCACCAGCACACACCAGTGTCATCAGGACTCACTAGTGTCACCAATACCTTCCGGTTTCACCAGCACCCTCAAACGTCATCAGGACTCACCAGTGTCAGCAGCACCCAAGATTGTCACCAGAACACATCAATGTGATAAGGACTCATCAGTGTCACCAACACCCAACAGTATCAACATCACTCCTCAGTGTCACTAGGATTCAACAGTAGCACCATCAACCACCAGTGACATCATGACTCACCAGTGTAACCAGCACTGACAAGTGTCACCAGCACCCAACACTGTAGTCAAGACTCACTAGTGTCACCATCACCTATTATTTCTAAAAGCACTTACCAGTGTCATCAGGATTCATCATTGTCACCAGCATCCACCAGTGTCATCAGGACTCACCAGTGTTACCAGAACTCAAGATTTTCACCAGAACACATCAGTGTGACCAGGACTCATTAGTGTCACCAGCAACCACCACTGTGGACGTCACCTATCAGTGTCACCGGAACTCACCAGTGTCACCAGCACCCAACAGTGTCATCATGACTCGCAAGTGTAGCCAGCACCGACCAGAGTCACCATCACCCACCACTATAATCAGTACTCATTAACTTCATCAGCACTTATCAGTGTCAAAAGCACCGACCAGTGTCATCAGGACTTATCAGTGTCACTAGCATCCACCGGCGATATCAGGACTCATCAGTGTCGCCAGCACCAAGAAGTGTCACTAGCACCGACCAGTGTCATCATAACTCATCAGTGCCACCAGTACCCACCACTGTCACCAGAACACACCAGTGTCATTAGGACTCATTAATGTCACCAGCAACTACAGGTTGTACCAGCACCCATCAGTTTCATCAGGACTCACCACTGAGACCAGCACCAATCAGTGTCGTCAGGACTCACCAGTTTCCCCGGCACACACCAGTGTCATGAAGACTCATCAGTATTTCCATTATCCACCAGTGTTACCCGCACCCACCAGTGTCATCAGGACTCATCATTGTCACCAGCACCGACTACTGTCATCAGGAAGCACCAATGTCAGCAGCACCCACCAATGTCATCAGGACTCATCACTATTACCATTACCAACAAGTGTCAACAGCACCCAACAGTGTCAACAAAACAAACCAGTGTGATCAGGACTCTTCAGTATCGCCAGCATCAACTTCACCAGCACGAGCCAGTGACATCAGGATTTACCAGTGTCGCCAGCACCAACCTAGTGTCATCAGGACTCATCTGTATTACCAGCACCCACCAACGTTAACAGCACACAACAGTGTTATCAGGACTCACTAGAGTCACCAACACCCACCACTGTCACCAGTACCCTTGAATGTCATCAGGACTCAACAGTGTCAGCAGCACCCAAGATTGTCATCTGAACACATCAGTGTGATCAGGACTCATCAGTTTCACCAGCACCCACCAATATCAACATCCCCATCATTGTCACCAGGATTAAACAGTGTCACCCGGACCCACCACTGTCATCATGACTCACCAGTGTATCCAGCACCGACCAGTGTCAGCAGCACCCACCACTGTAATCACGGCTCACTAGTGTCACCACAGCCTATCAGTTTCAAAAGCACCGACCAGTGTCATCTGGACTCATCAGTGTCACCAGCACCTACCAGTGTCACAAGCACCCACTAATGTCATCAGGACTCATCAGTGTCGCCAGCATCCAGAGGTGTCACCACCATCGAAAAGTGTCAATAGGACTCATCAGTGCCACCAGTACCAATCAGTGTCACCAAAACACAACAATGTGATAAGGACTCATTGGTGTCACTAGCAACCAACAGTATCACCAGCATCCACCAGTGTCATCAGAACTAATCAATGTCACCAGCGCCCAACACTGTGATCAGGACTCATCAGTGTCATCAACACTCACCAGTGTCACTAAAACACACCAGTGTAATTAGGACTCATCAGTGTCACTAACACCCACCAGTGTCATAAGGACTCATCAGTGTCACCAGCGCCCTCGAGTGCCATCAGGAATCACCAGTGTCACCAGTACCCAACACTCATCAGGACTAACCAGTGTCACCAGAACAAACATGTGTGATAATCGCTTATCATTATCACAAGCACCAACCTCAACAGCAACGACCAGTGTCATCACGATTAACCAATGCCATCAGCAAGCACCAGTGTCATTAGGACTCACCAGTGTCACCAGCACCAACCAGAGTCATCAGGACTCATGAGTATTACCAGCCGCCAAGAGTGCAACAGCACCCACCGGTGTCATCAGGACTCATCAGTGTCTTTAGCACCCACCAGTGTCATCAGGACTCATCAGTGTCTCTAGCACCCACCAGTGTCATCAGGACTCATCAGTGTCACCAATACCCACTAGTATCATCAGGACTCACCAGTGTCACCAGCACCCAAATATGTCCACAGCACCAGGTAGTGTCATTAGGACTCACCAGTGTCACTAGCACCCATCAGTGTCGTCAGGACACACCAGTGTCACTACCACCCACCAGTGTCATCAGAACTAATCAGTATTACTAGCACCCACCAGTGTCATCAGGACTCATCGTTTTCACCAGTACCCACTAGTGTCATCAGAACTCACAAGCGTCACCAGCATCCACTAGTGTCATCAAGACTCACCAGTGCCACTGGCACCCGCCAATCTCATCAGGACTCATCAGTGTCATCAAGATTCACCAGTGTCACTAGCACCCACCAGTCTCATTAGGACTCATCAGTGTCACCAGTACCCACCAGTGTCATCAGGTATCACCAGTGTCACAGGCACCCACCAGTGTCATCAGGACTCACCAGTGTCACCATCACTCACCAGTGTCATCAAGACTCATCAGTATCAACAGCACCCACCAGTGTCACCAGCATGCATCAGTGTCACCAAGACTCACCAGCGTCACTGGCACCCACCAATCTCATCAGGACTCATCAGTGTCATCAAGACTCACCACTGTCACTGGCACCCACCAGTCTCATCAGGACTCATCAGTGTCACCAGTACCCACCAGTGTCATCAGGTATCACCAGTGTCACAGGCACCCATCAGTGTCATCAGGACTCACCAGTGTCACCATCACCCACCTGTATCATCAAGACTCATCAGTATTACCATTACCCATCAGCTTTACCAGCACCCAACAGTATCATCAGTTCTCATCATTGTCACCAGCACCCATTAGTGTCATCAGGACTCACAAGTGTCATCAGCACCCACCAGTGTCATCAGGACTCATCAGTATTACCAGCACACACCACACAGCACTATCACCCAACAGTATCTCCAGAACAATCTAGTGTGATCACGATTTATCAGTGTCACCAACACCAACCTCATCAGCACTCATCTGTGTCATTAGGATTCACATGTGTCACCAGCATCAGCCCAGTGTCATCAGGATTCATGAGTATTACCAGCTCCCACCAGTGTCATATGGAGTCACCACACTCACCAGCACCCACCAGTGTCACCAGCACCCACAAGTGTCGTCAGGACTCATCAGTGTCGACAGCACCCACCAGCGTCACCAGCACCCAACACTACGATCAGGACTCATCATTGCCACCAGTACCCACCAGAATCAACAGAATACACCAGTGTGATCAGGACTCATTAATGTCACCAGCGACCACCAGTTGTACCAGCACCCACCAGTGTCATCAGGACTCACCACACTCACCAGCGTCCATCAATGTCATCATGACTCAGCAGTTTCACCAGCACCCACCATTGTCATCAAGACTCATTAGTATTACCATTACCCACCAGTGTTACCATCACTCACCAGTGTCATCAGGAATCATCAGAATTAACAGCACTCACCAGTATCAGCAGCATCCACCAATATCATCAGGACTCATCATTGTCACCACTAGCAACCAGTGTCATTAGGACTCACCAGTGTCACCAGCACCCACTAGTGACACCAGAACACACCAGTGTGATCATGACTCATCAGTATCCCCAGCACCAACCTCAACAGCTTCAACAGTGTCATTACGATTAACTAGTGCCACCAGCAACCACCGGTGCCATCAGAACTCACCAGTGTCACCAGCACCAACCAGTATTATGAGGACTCTTAAGTATTACCGGTAGCCACCAGTGTCACCAGCACCCATCAGTGTCATCAAGACTCATCAGTGTCACTAGCACCCACTAGTGTCATCGGGACTCAGCATTGTCGGAGGCACTCACAAGTGTCACCAGAACCCACCAGTGTTATCAGGACTCACCACTGTCACCAGCACCCACCTGTGTATCAGAACTCACCAGTGTAACCACCACAGATCATTGCCATCAAGACTCTTCAGTATTACCATTACCCAACAGTATTACCAGAACCCACCAGTGTCACCAGGACTCATCATTGTCACCAGCACCCACTATTGTCATCAGGACTCAACAGTGTCACCAGCACCCACCAGTGCCATCAGGACTTATCACTATTATCAGCACCCACCAGTGTCTCCAGCGCCCAACATTGTCAGCAGAACAAACCAGTGTGATCAGAACTCATCAGTGTCACCAGCATCAACCTCACCAGCATGAATCAGTGTCATCAGAATTCAACAGTGTCACCAGAACCAACCCGGTGTCATCTGGACTAATCAGTATTACCAGCACCCAAAAGTGTAACCAGCACCCAATAGTGTCAACAAAACAAACCAATGTAATCAGGACTCATCAGTGCCACCAGCATCAGCCTCACCAGCACGAACGAGTGGTATCAGTGTCACCAGCACCAACCTAGTGTCACCAGCACCAATCTAGTGTCATGAGCACTCATCAGTATTACCAGCACCCACCAGTGTCATCAGAATTCATCAGTGTTACCAGCACCCACAAGTGTCACCAGAACCCATCAGTGTCATCAGGACTCACCAGTGTCACCAGTACCTAAGATTGTCACCAGAACACATCAGTGTGATCAGGATTCATCAATGTCACCAGCACCCACCAGTATCAACATCACCCATCAGTGCCACTATGACTCAACAGTGTCACTAGCACCCACCAGTGTCATCATAGCTCACCAGTGTAACCAGCACTGACCAGTGTCAACAAGACCCACCACTGTAATCAGGACTCACTAGGGTCAGCAGCACCTTTCAGTGTCAAAAGTACCGACCACTGTCATCAGGACTAAGCAGTGTCACCAGCACCCATCCGTGTCACCAGTACCCACCAGTGTCATAAGGACTATTCAGCGTCGTAAGCACCCACCAGTGTCACCAGCACCCACCAGTGTCATGAGGACTATTCAGTGTCGCAAGCACCCACCAGTGTCACCAGAACACAATAGTGTGATCAGGACTCATCAGTGTCACCAACACTCACCAGTGTCACAAAAACATACTATTGTGATCAGGACTCATCAGTGTCATCAGCACCCACAAGTGTCACCAGCACTCACAAGTGGCATCAAGACTCATCAGTGTCACAAGCACCTTCGAGTGTCATCAGGACCCACCAGTGTCACCAGCACCCAACAATGTCACCAGCATATACCAGTGTCATCAGGACTCACTAGTGTCACCAGCACCCACCACTGTCACTAGCACCCACCAGTGTTACCAGAACATAGCAGATTGATTATGACTCATCATCATCACATGCACCAACCTCATCAGCACCGACCAGTGTCATCACGATTAACCAGTGCCATCAGCAACCACCAATATCATCAAGACTCATGAGTATCACAAGCACCCACCAGTGTCACCAGCACCCACCAGAGTCATAAGGACTCACCAGTGTCACCAGCACCCACCAGTGTCATCAGTACTCATCAGTGTCACCAGCACCCACTAGTGTCATCAGGACTCACCAGTGTCACCAGCACCTAAAAGTGTCACCAGTACCAGATAATGTCATCATGACTCAACAGTATCCCCACACCCACAGTGTCGTCAGGACACACCAGTGTCACATGCACCCACCAGTATCATCAGAACTCATCAGTATTACCAACACCCACCAGTGTTATCAGCACCTACCATTGTCATCAAGACTCACCGTTGTCACCAGCACCCACTAGTATCATCAGGACTCACCAGTGTCACCAGCAACAATCAATGTCATCAGGACTCATCAGCATTACCAGCACCCACCAATGTCACCAGCACCCACCAGTGTCATCAAGACTCACCAGTGTCACTAGCACCCACCAGTGTCATCAGGACTTATCAGTGTCACCAGCACCCAACAGTGTCATCAGAACTCACCATTGTCACCAGCACCCACCACTGTCATCAAGACTCATTAGTATTACCATTACCCACCAGTGTTACCAGCACCCATCAACGTCACCAGAACAAACCAGTGTGATCAGGACATATCAGTGTCACCGGCACCAACCTCATCAGCACCCACCAGTGTCATCAGGGTTCACAAGTGTCACCAGCAACAACCCAGTGTCATCAGTATTTTTTATTACCAGCACCCACCAGTGTCATCAGCACCCACCAGTGTCATCGGAACTCACCAGTGTCACCAGCATCTAAGAGTACCACCAGAACATTCGTGTTACCAGGAGTTATCAGTGTCACCAGAACCCACTAGTTTCAGCATAATCCATCAGTGTCACCAGCACTCAGCAGTGTCACCAGTGTAATCAGGATTCACCCGTCTAACAAGACCGACCAGTGTCACCAGCACCCACCATTGGAATCAGGATTCACTAGTCTAGTATCACCACAACGTATCTGTGTCAAAAGCACCGACCAGTGACATCAGGACACATCACTGTCACCAGCACCCACCAGTGTCACCAGGACCCACCAGTGTCACTTGAACTCACCATTGTCATCAGGACTCATCAGTGTCGAAAGATCCCACCAGTGTCACCAGCATCCAACAGTATGACGAGGACTCATTAGTGCCACAAGTACCAACCAGTGTCACCACTACACACCAGTGTCACCAGCACCCACCAGTGTCACCAGAACACACCAGTGTGGTAATAACTCATCAGTATCACCAGCACAAACCTCAACAGCACCCACCTGTGTCATCACGATTAATCAATGCCACCAGCAACCATCAGTGTCATCATGACTCACCAGTGTCACCAGCACCATCCAGTGTCATCAGAACTCATCAGTATTACCGCCGTCCACCAGTGTCACCAATACACACCAGTGTCGTCAGGACTCACTAGTGTCACCAGCACCCAAAAGTGTCACCAGTACACACCAGTGTGATCATGGCTCAACAGTATCACCAGCACCAACCTCAACAGCACCCACCAGTGTCATAACGATTATCCAGTGCCACCAGCAACCATCAGTGTCATCAGGACTCACCAGTGTCACCAGCACCAACCTGTGTCTTTAGGACTCATCAGTATTTCCAGCAGCCACATGTGTCACCTGCACCCTCTAGTTTCATCATGACTCATCAGTGTACCAGCACCCACTAGTTTTAACAGTACCCACCATTATCATCCTGCACCCACCAATGTCGTCAGGCCTCATCAGTGTCAAAAGTACTTACTGATGTCACCAGTACCTGACAGTATGATCAGGACTCATCAGTGCCACCAGTACCCAAAAGTGTCACCAGAACACACTAGTGTGATCAGGACTCATTAGTATCACCAGCGAACACCAGTGTCACCAGCATCAACCAGTGTCGTCAGGACTAATCAGTGTCACCAGCACCCAACAGTGTAAACAGGACTCATCAGTGTCCCCTGCACTCACCAGTATCAAGAGAACACGCCAGTATGATCAGGACTCATCATTGTCAACAACACTCTCTATTGTCATCAGAACTCACCAGTCACAAGGACCCAACAGTGCCAACAGCACATACTAATGTTATAAAGACTCACCAATATCACCAGACCCACCTGTGTCATAAGCACCTACCAGTGTCATCAGGACTCATCAGTGTCACCAGCACCCTCGAGTGTCATCAGGACTCACTAGTGTCACCAGCACCTAAAAGTGTCACCAGCACATACAAGTGTCATCAGGACTCACCAGTGTCACCAGCACTCACCAGTGTCAACAGAACATACCATTGTGATCATAACGCATCAGTATCACCAGCACCAACCTCAACAGCACCCACCAATGTCAACACTATTAACCAGTGCCACCAGCAACCACCAGGGTCATCAGGACTCACCAGTGTCTCCAGCATCAACCAGTATCATCAAGACTCATTAATATAACCAGCAGCCACCAGTATCACCAGCAGCCATGGGTGTCATCAGGACTCACCAGTGTCACCAGCATCCACCAATGTCATCAGGACTCATCAGTGTCACCAGCACTGACTAGTGTCACCAGCATCCACAAGTGTCACCGGTGTGATCAAGACTCATCAGTTTCACCAGCATCAACCTCAACAGCACCGACCATGGTCATCACGATTAACCAGTGCCATCAGCAACCATCAGTGTCATCAGGACTCACCAGTGTCACCAGCACCAACCAGGGTCATCAGGACTCACCAGCATTACCAACAGCCGCCAGTGTCACCAGCACCCACCAGTTTCATCATGACTTAACAGTGTCACCAGTATCCACCGGTGTCATCAGGATTCATCAGCGTTACCAGCTCCCACTAGTGTCATTAAGACTCACAAGTGTCACCAGCACCAGATAGTGTCATCAGGACTCACCAGTGTCACGAGCACCCACCAGTGCCGTCAGGACACACCAGTGTCGCTAGAACCCATCATTGTCACAAGAACTGATCAGTATTACCAGCACCCACCAGTGAAATCATGACTCATCGTTGTCACCAGTACCCACTATTGTCATCAGGACTCACCAGTGCCTACAGCATCCTCCAGTGTCATCAGAACTCATCAGTATTACCAGCACCCACCAGTGTCACCAGCACCCACCATTGTCATCAAGACTCACCAGTGTCACTAGCACCCACCAGTGTCATCAGGACTCATCATTGTCACCAGCATCCACTAGTGTCATCAGGACTCAACAGTGTCACAGGAACCCACAAGTGTCACCAGCAACCACCGGTATCATCAGGACTCACCAGT
>JAUUDZ010450929.1:0-12642 GCA_032361705.1 Panulirus versicolor
TGTGGTGTGGTGTCATCCATGTGTGTGTGGTGTGGTGTCATCCATGTGTGTGTGGTGTGGTGTCATCCATGTGTGTGTGGTGTGGTGTCATCCATGTGTGTGAGGTGTGGTGTCATCCATGTGTGTGCGTGGTGTGGTGTCATCCATGTGTGGTGTGGTGTCATCCAGAGGTACGGTGTGGGGGTCATCCATGTGTGAGGTGTGGGGACATCACCCCTACACCTGTCATCATTACGTCCCACTATGCAAATAAGTGACTTACCTCCGCCTAGTGATCTGGTCTCCTCATGTCACCCTCTCATCATATTATCATTTTCATCATTCCTCTCTCATCACACTATGTCTACCATTCTCTACCTCCCAATCATCTCTGACACAACCTTATCCTACTAGTCCCTGTATATGTTGTAGTCAGGCATCTTTTTGCACCTATGCAATGCCATTCAGATTTCTAAGATTTCTTTTTACCACCAAGACTTTTTTCTTTTTAGGAGTTAGAAATCACGTCTCTTTGTGTGCACATCCATCACTTTGTGTGATGCTATTGTGGCAAAAGACACGACCATCCTCACTCCGGGGTCCGCGCCTCTCCCTACACACTCACCTCCGCTGAGATGTCGTTGTCGACGAGGATGACGTACTTGTACAGGTCGTCTGGCACTTGGGTCACAGTCCACCTCAGCTCCACCCACGTCTCCCCCACAGCCTCAGCCACAAACTCGATCACCCACCCCGAGGGTAAAGAGGGGTCGATGGGGGTGGTGGTGGTGGTGGAGGCTGGGATGGTATGTGTGGTGGCCGACGGTGTTGGCGTGTTCGTGGTCGGTGGGGTGGCCTCGGGTGTGGTAGGCTTGGTCGTTGGAGCGATCGTTGTGGTAGCTTCGCAAGGAAGGGAAAGAATATGTATTTGGAGGTTGGATGGTTCACGTTCTCCATCACTCTGCCTGCCATGCTACTCCTTCACAACCGTGTTTCACCTAACTCTCCTCGTCACTCATACTGCTTCAGTCATGTTTCACCTCACTTGTCACTCTAACTGCTTCAGTCATGTTTCACCTCGCTCGTCACTCTAACTGCTTCACAGTCGTGTTTCACCTCATCCTCCTCTTCACTCTGCTTCAGATCCATGTTTCACCTCACTCTGCTAGTCATTCTAATGTTTCACAAGAGGTTCACATCATTCAACTTGACATCCTACTATTATACAGTTCCATTTAGCATCATTCAGCTTTCCATTCCCAGTATCTCACAACTCGTTTCATCTCACAGCTACTGGCCTAAGTTTCACAGTCATGTTTCATTGCCAGACTCACATACGTGATACAGAAACTTGTAATTACTTTGAAGACTTCCGAGGTCCCACTGGCAGCGGCCAATGTTACCCATCTCATCGACGCCGATGATCTCCAGAGACCGGACGCAGCAGGAGGCACTGAAGGTGGCGCCCACGGGGTCTGTCGTGGACTCCACAAATCCGTCAAGAATCAAGCCTTCCTCGGGACGGGAGTACACCAGGTTCAGGCCTGAGGACGCACGTAGAACTAACTATCCCTCCCTAGGGCAGAGATCCCTTAACAAACAATCAGTGGTATGTGGCATCTAAGTGACAATTGTCCGTTACTTTCAGCTATATGCTCAAGTTTCCCATGTGGGTTATCAATATCATGTTCTGGGTCTTATGGAAGGTGACTACCTGGGGTTGTTGACTTCCTGAAGGTGTTGGGTGTTGACCACCTGACATACCTGAGAGAGTGTCTTGTAGAGTGGCAGAGACGCTCCAGTCCTTCTGGTCGCAGGTGCCCTCCGTGTCATAGCCCGAGCAGTCCGGGTTGTCCGTGCTGATGCAGGTGGGAGGCGCTGTGTCTTGTTCCTGCGGCGAACACTCCATGTTGACTCTCATGCTCTCTACTGTCTCACAGACTCATGGTTCCTACCATCTCACACACTCGTAGTCCCTACCATCTCACACACTCGTTGTCCCTACCATCTCACACACTCGTGGTCCTTAGCATCTCACACACTAGTGGTCTCTACCATCTCACACACTCGTGCTTCCTACCATCTCACACACTCATGGTCCTTACCATCTCACACACTAGTGGTCTCTACCATCTCACACACTCGCGGTTCCTACCATCTCACACACTCGTGGTTCCTACCATCTCACACACTCGTAGTCTCTACCATCTCACACACTCGTGGTTCCTACCATCTCACACACTCGTGGTCTCTACCATCTCACACACTCGTGGTCCCTATCATCTCTCACACTCTTGGTTCCTACCATCTCACACACTCGTGGCCCTTACTATCTCTCACACTCATGGTTCCTACCATCTCACACACTCATGAGCTCAACCCCACCTTGCACACTCATGGCCTCTACCATCTCTCACACTCATGACCTCAGCCATCTAACACATAGTTTCTACCATCTCACACACTCAAGGCCTCAGCCACCGAACACACTCAGTATCTCAGCCATGGCCTCTGTTATCTAGCTCATGGGTCTGGCAACCGGTTTGGTTGCGCAATTTCTTGTCTGGTTATATGTTGTGTTTACTGTTTGGTTTACTGGACTGGTAGTACCATTTACATACCTAGTTAAAACCCTGGTTACCTGACTTTCTTTTTTGATATCATAGACTTCAATCACAGACAAAGTCCCCTTTGGTGACAGACCATATCGCTAATTATTAAAGATGTCTTAAGAGAGTAAAAAGGTAAATATAAAAGAAGAAATATAGATTTTGAGTTTTACAAGATATGGAAAAATCTTGTTCTTCAAAAAGAGCAGGTCTTGGCTGTCGGAGAACTAGAACCCCCACCCCCTGCAAGTGTGAGAGCAGTACCCTGTACAAGGACAGAAGCAGTGCCTTGTTAAAGCGTGTTAACAATTCAGGGGAGAAGAATTTCTGGCATATGAAGTGCTGCTAGTTTCTTAGAGGTTCATAGATAACCCTCTCACTCTCTCTCTCTCTCTGACCCTTTGAACATATGGTTCTAAAACCCCTAAAAAAAAGAACAATTCCTAAATAGCTTACAAATTACTGTGATGCCAAGTATGTTTACTGTCTCGAGTGGTATGGTTACAGATCCAGCAAAGGAGATAACAAGCTCGTGAGAGATTTTTGAAAGAGATTAGGTAGGACACTTGGTCTTAAGAGGCAATGACTCAATTACGTTACTGCTGTTCCTTTAGGAAATCCTGTCCAAAACTGAGCCAACAGAGGCAGTTGTGACGAGACGAGATACAGATCGAGTAAGAGAAGATGGGAAGGATTTGAAAGAAGCGTAGGAATGATGAAGCGTTGAGTCGTCAGGTTATGAGTGAAGGTTGTTATCTGCTGAAGAGGGAAATTACTTATTAAAAAAAAGACAAGAACGTAGGAGACAGGACAGAACCTCGAGGGACGCCACTGTTGACAGAGGGAGATGTAGAGGTTGATCCAGTGATACATACGGACACAGACAGGCCAGAGAGGAAGCTGTGGAAGACAGAAGAGGATCAAGGACGAAAATCAAAAGATAAATGTGTAAGATCAAATCTCGTTGCTACACCCCGCTAGAAGCGTCCGAGATACCAAGAACTACAACATAGAATTCCCCTGAGTCGCAGGGACTCAAGCGAGACTGTGAGAGTACTGACGGTGTCGATGACGAGGTAGTGGGTGATGTAGGTGTTGACGTTGGTGCTGGAGATGAGGGAGGCGGCCGTGAAGGTGACGGTGCTGGTGGTACCTGGCGGGGCGTTGGACGGTACACGGAAATGTACCTCCACGTCTTCAGTGCCCAAGGACGATATAGTGGACCTGGCCGAGGAGGCAACCCATACAGACGTTTTCAGTTTCGTGGATTAGAATGAATTTAAAAAACAAACATTTCATGAAATGAAAAGATACGAAATATAATGAAATTGTTCATAGATAACCCCCTTCTCTCTCTCTCTCTCTCTCTCTCTCTCTGACCCTTTGAACATATGGTTCCAAAACCCCGAAAAAGACAGAGCAATTCCTTAGCTGAACTCTTCCCAAGTAAGAACACCACAAGTCTTCCTTCTGCGTGGCGTCTGGCCGCCACAGAACTGACCCTGCCCGCCCGTGATCCCCTCCAGACACGTAACGTCCCTCGAAAGAACTCACGCCTTGGGCAACCAGGTGAAGATGTAGCCCTCTTCGTCGACGGCGGTGTACTCGAACTGAGCCTCAGGGCCGAAGTTATGGACCCGGAAGTAGGCTTTGGTGGACTGTCCGGGCTTGGCGTAGAGCACTGATTCCTCCACCAGCAGCTCCACCCGGCACTCCACCGCCAGAGTCATCGTTGGGAAAAGACGACTGAAGGGATTGCCTGTAGTGGGGGAGGAGGAGAAGCAATGATGCAACGACGTAGCCTCCATCATCACTGTCGCCAGTATGAGCTATAACGACGATGACAGATCATGTGTGTGTGTGTGTGTGTGGCACATCTACTGACGGTGGTTTACATGATCACCCCAGAGTGACCAGCAGGGAGGGAGGCATCACCCTGCAGGTGTCCCTCAATACCCTGTGTGACCATGATCAAACCACCGACACCAACATACTGGTCCACATATATGCTGGCGGTCGTGAAAAGCCATATATATTGCGGACATTTTTTGTGCTAGACGGGTGAGGACATTTTTGTGCTAGACGGGTACGTTGGTCATGCCTATTGTTCACATATATCTCCTATGCTACTGAAGTTTATAGCACCATATTTACTTTTAAGTGGGAACTCCAACCTGATCCACCCCTCGAAAGTGGTTCCCACTCCACTTGAGTTTCTGTCCACATCTCTGAAGTAGTTCCCACTCCACCTGGGGTTCTATCCACTTCCCTAAAGTGGTTTCCACTCCATGTGAGGTTCCATCCACTCCAGTGAAGTGGTTTCCACTCTATATGAGGTCATATCCAATCTACTGAAGTGGTTCCCACTCTACATGAGGTCATATCCACTCCACCTGAGGCTCCATCCACTCGTCATGGTATGCCTCGTGTTACATAAACACGGTGGGCCTCTCCCCGACCCCAGGTGCGACACACACAACCGCCTCCTCATACCATAACACTGTGAATATTGTCCTTCAGTGGTAATGCAGACATACTGCCCCTGTAGTCCTGTACTCATACTGCCCCTGTAGTCCTGTACTCATGCTGCCCCTGTAGTCCTGTACTCATACTGCCCCTGTAGTCCTGTACTCATACTGCCCCTGTGGTCCTACACATATATAACCCTTCTGACCCTACACACACACACACACACACACACTGCCCCTGTGGTACTACATACATACTCAAAGTCGCCTTCAAACTGACGTCCTGGACAGAGCCTGTGTTGTATGAGATCCATCATAAAACAATACATTTATGACCCCTGTACTGTATCTTGATAAGATATGAAACTCAATTTACGTTGATTTTATACTTAAAGTTCAGGCCACTACCATCATCATACACAGAAGTGGGGAAACCAATGTCGATACATATAACCTTCCCTGCTGCTCACCTCATTCTGATGAAAGAATGGATCCTGTTTCATGCATGTAATAAACCGTAGAATCAGCCCTGACTTCTTGCACACAACTGCACTACCTTAAGGCAACACGACATGAAAAATCTCAAACTCCTATGGTAACAGATGTGAGTGGGATGTGAAAATACCCACAGACGCCCACACTCTGCTTTGTAGTACATATAAAGAACATATGATGGACTGACCCAAATTTCAAAAACGTTCATTAGTCTTGAAACCAACAAATATGCACTCATATCCCTAGAACTGTAAGACCAGCACGTATAGAGAGGATAAGCAAATGTGTCCACATACACTTACGAAAAGACATACAATGACGAATAGGATGATAAGTATAACCCCAGCCCTCCAGAGGGAGGCTGATGGACGAGATAACATCCACTAGTCATACCTGTCTGGATGAAGCCATCAATCTGTATGTAGAAGGGGACGCCAGGCAGATCCTCCGACAGGATGTAGAAGAGGTCGTCCAACATGCCATGGTAGTTGACGTGGGAGAGCACCACTCCTTTCTGGAGGGGGGAAGGTCAAGGAAGGTCAGGTCAAGGAGGAACACCAGCACAAAGGTCGTCAGGAGCAGCACCTGTGTGTACACCTGTCCAGGATCAGTCGAGGACAGAAGTCTTGGGACACGTATGATCGAAGCTCCGTCACTCCCTGTACCACATCAGGTAGAGACGTGGTGTTCCGTACAGCTTCGACCACACGGGTGCCCCATGCTTGAGGTGTCCCAAGATTTCTGTCCAGCATTGTACCCACGACCACAGGACAAGCAGTTCTGTTCTTGTGTTAGGTGTTCACCTCATCCCTCCTTTGTGTGGATTTTCATACACGGATGCCTTTGTGTACAACTGATTTTATCACTTTATGCAAACACTGGGATGAAAGTGTATATAGGAATGTTTTCATGAGTGCCATAGTTTATGTGAGTGGCAGTCAAGGAGATGTAACACAACACTGCGTGTATATAACTGTTGTGGTTGTAGATCAACGACCAGAAACGCCATAGTTCAAAACACGAGGGAACACAAGGCCAAGCCAGGCGACTCCCTGGATGGTGAGTAACAACATCCAAGACTGGAAATATATCTTGTTTACCTGAGTGACAGCAGCATCGTCTTTAGCTTGCAAGGAGAAAAGAATTGGAAGTCTCTCGATACATTTTTTGGAATATGTATTGATGTGAAAAAGGAAATAGGATCAAATATTTGCCATTATCCAGATAAGACAGTGTGGCAGCCAGGAGGTGGGCGTGGCAGCCGTGTGGTCAGTGTGATTCTGGGTTAGCGACCCAAGATGTTGGGGTGTCCAGAAGGCAGCAGTGTCCAGGAGGACCTGAGGTCAGATATATCAAGCGCCTCACCCAGTATCATGTCGGTAAAACTCTGCTCAACTTCGAAGATTCACTGGTGATCATTTACCATCGGTTGTGTGTGTGTGTGTGTGTGTGTGGTGTGTGTGGTGTGTGTGTGTGTGTGTGTGTGTGTGTGGTGTGTGTGTGTGTGTGTGTGTGGTGTGTGTGTGTGTGTGTGTGCCTTTTCCTGTCTCCGTCGAGTAAAAAAAAAGTGGCCTCTCCAGCGGCCTTATAGAAGCATCCCAGGAAGTCAGCCCAAGCTGACCATGACGTCATCACTTCTGTAGACATAAGAAATAGTTTTGAGGATAATTTCTCTTATCTTATGACTCAAGATATCGGGACAAAATAATTCATATATGCATAACTTTGCTTAAACATATGCATATGTATAATGGAGATACATGTTTGGGAACATGTAACACAGCGAAGAATGTTTATAAACGAAGCGATGCATTGGATCACAGTGTTCTTAAACCCCTTTCTGTATTTACAGTGATGTATCGCGCTCGTAACTCTAGCGACTGTCGTGTTAGCGTGTGACGTCAGGATTGATGAGTTTGGCACTATAGCGACAATTCACTTCCACCTGACCTGGTGTGGGTCGTGTGACACAGGGGAGGTGCCCCAGGCAGGACCAGTGCTGGCTCTTGATGTGGTGCTGTCTTGCTGTGGTGCTGTCTTGATGTGGTGCTGTCTTGATGTGGTGCTGTCTTGATGTGGTGCTGTCTTGCTGTGGTGCTGTCTTGATGTGGTGCTGTTTTGCTGTGGTGCTGTCTTGCTGTGGTGCTCTCTTGATGTGGTGATGCACGTCGTCCTTGTGGTGGTGAGGGGGATGATGACGTGTGATTTTAGAGAGAATCCACTTATTATATTGTCGTGGTATGAGTGGGAGATGCTTGTGCCGCTATCCTGGATAATCCAGGTAGAAATACAAGCGAAAGGGAGAGACAGACAAAAAAGAATGATTGGACAAAGAGGGAGAGGCCTCCCATGACCCCTATATGCGGCTCCAGTTTCAGACCACCAGAGGCGCGTTCTGGTCTCAGCCCAATTTTGGACCACTCAGGCCGGTATATAGGACCTTCCCTCTCTTCCTAGAATCATGTAGCCCACTCCTCCAGTTCTGACTTGACTTTATGAAGTCTCAGCATGTCCTCGGATCTCTCAGCCTGGCCTGGGACTCTCAAGTCCTGGCTTGTGACTATCCATCTTGGCCCAGAACTGCTCCGCCTGGTGGAGGACCTTAAGCTAGATCCTGCCAGCCTGACGTAGGACCTCTGTTCAAGGTCACTCTGTAGAAGCTAAGGACTTCGCAGGCCGGACGGGGTTCCCCTCAGCCGAGCCTGGCATTTCTACGCCTGACCAAAGACCTTTGAATCCAGCTTGGCTTGGCTTGGGGGGGGGGGGGGTCTCTCTCATCCAGGCAGTGAACTGGTGAGCGTGTATACGAGAGTGTTAACGTTACCTGACGTTATTCTGAGTCTTCATGTCTCCCTCCCTCTTCTCTAGGTGTTCGTAGTGTTGTAAAACCCCGGCCAGTGCTGGGCACTTCCCATACCATCGCTTTACAATAATCTCCACTCTCTTCCTCCATTTTTATCTCTGCAAAATAAACTTTTTTGATATTTACTGTCATGTTTACCCTTCACTTCGTTATGGTTGCATAGTGATGCTGAATCAATTTTATGGTTGAACGTCATTCTTGTCTAGATGTTTACGTCAGTCATCGTAATGACTACCATTAATTGTTTACTAAATTGATTCTAAACCTTCTCCATTTAGTGAGTCATTCTCCCGACCTTAAGTCACACACTGTTGTTCCCGCCTTGCCTCTCTGCATCTCTGCCCTTCAGCGCAACTCTCCCCCTCTCACTCATTTTACCCTCCACTGTCAAGTGTCTCGATAGCCCGTGATGGCTTGCCCGCGCCACGACATGTTAGCTGGGGGGGAAAACCATGATTAACCTCCTCTCCCTCTGCAGGCCAACGCTGGACCTGTCTGCCCCTTCCAACCCTCATTTGCTTCTTGGGTTTCATCGCTCACAAGGGAACCCCTCCCTCTGTCGGCTCAGCCGGCGAATTGATCAGTTGTATTTGCTGATATTCCGCGGGGACCACCGTGAGGGCAGAACCAATACCCCACTTGATATCCCTCTAGAGAGGAGAGCCACTTGCTCCCCTCCTCCTCCTCCTCCACCTCCTCTTCGTCCGGGTGTTGGGTAAAATATATTCACGAGGTCTTGGGTGGTTTGGACCGCCGCTGATTGATGGTGGGGATCGGCTGTCCCAAGTTTTTCGAGAGGTCTTTAAACAGAAAACGGATAAGCCCCAAAGAATTAATGTACGAGATGATAAATGATGAGTGAAACAAAGAATAGAAAAGAGATGTGGGATATTTGGTAGAGCCAGTCAGAGGTGGCTTGGTCGACTGGCTCTCTTGGGGCCTTGTGAGTGTCAAGCCTCACAACCGTAGTGGAATGTTAAGTTACAGAGCACTGGCCATCACATACGACCTCACGACGCACAGACACCGGTTCGAATCCTGCACAGATTAGTTATGAATACGACACTGGATCAGCTGCAGGGAAAATGTGGTGTGGGTCGTCGATGTGTGTGGCTGCTCCAGCCGTGGCCGGCGACGCAACGGATTTACATACTAGATGAGCAGATCTGCTGTATCTCTCATCACAAGACGCACTCACTCCATAATGTACGGTATTGAGGTCAGTCAAACTCGTTCAGATTTATTGGTGTCACCAGTGTGGGGGGACGGCATGTTGGTGACCAAGCCAGGAGGTGCAGCACCACGTATCCTCAGTGTGGGAGGCAGCATCTTGGTGACCAGCACCAGGTATCACCAGTGTGGGAGGCAGCATGTTGGTGACCAGCACCAGGTATCACCAGTGTGGGAGGCACCGCCCGCCCGTGTAAGCAACATGGCAGGACAACACATGTGTCGGGAGTCTTTACTAGCCAACGAGCGGTGTCCCTCAGGAACCACTGCTGCGGCATGTCAGCAGAAATTAAATCAGACTTTAATATACGAAGGAATGCAAACACCAACAGACCTTTGACTCCTCTTGAGGTAGTTTCTGATGGCAGATTTTTTTTTCTTTTGTCTTTTATCTTAGTGTGGAGAGAATAGATAAGGTAACGATGTCGCAATATTGAAGTGGTGGGCGGTAGAGGGCGTAACATTTTTGAGATATGGATGACACGGTTAGAGAACTGAGCTGAGGAAATTGAAAGTTACGAAAATGATAAAAGATAAGAACAGGATAGACTATGGCCAACATGTCTGGTCAAACGAGTTGTTAGAATCAGTCTGGGTAGTGGATGTTGGAGCCGAGATTGTGCCAAACGTATCACCAGAATGTTAAGTGAGAAATATATAAGAAAAACAAACAAACTTTTAGCCATCGTAAAGATTATGAGTCAAGTACACGTGCAGGGAAATGTTTAAGAAAATAAATAACGATTTTTAGTGGACCCAAGCTGGAGTATGCTTCTGTCGGCTGGTCGCGTTGAGGACGCCCTCAGAACTGTTGAAGGTCTGGTTTACACGACCCGGGAGGTGCCGCAATGAACTCATGTGACTTGTGACGAGAGAATGGAAGTCCTCAACCTACCCACACTGGACGATAATAAGATATGACGGGACGACTAATTTTAAAGTCTTGAGGCCACAGTCTGATCCGCGTGAACAGTTTCTCTTGAGACCTGATGAGTCTTAAAGCCCAGATGATATGATGGTAAACTAGACGAGAGATGTGTTAGGAAAGATGTGAGTGAACATTTCTTAACTGACAGAGTCATGCATGAGTGGAGTTGTGGAGGAAGTAAGTCAAAGATCGATTCGGGCTTAGTGGAAGGGAACAGGTGACACATGTCAGGTGAGTCATCTCCATATGGGGAGTGCCATATGGTTCTCTTTTGGGGTCATTACTCTTTGTGATCATTGTGGATGACCTTCCTGAAGGTGTGGGACTCTTGCCTGAACATGTTTGATGGAAAAGTCATGAGGGAAGTTGAAAGTTTGGAGGATTGCATCAGCTTACACTGAGACTGTCAAAAGGTGATCTGATACGTGGTTGATGATATTCGACTCAAGCAAATGTAAAGTAATAATGATGGAACAGAATGAAAGAACCCAATATGACTATCATCCAGTAGCAAACAATCTTCAGGATTCTGTGTGTGAGAAGGACTTAGGGGTTGACTGAGTCCCATATTAGAAGAATAGTAAATGAGGCACTCTGTTTGCTGGCGAATATCAGAATAGCTTTCAAGTATTTGGATAAGGAAATACTTAGCGAACGATCCTTATCCTACATAAGGCCAGAATTAGTCTGTATCTCAGGCTTGGCCCACCGCACCTAAAGAAGCACAGAGAGCTCACAGAAATGGTTCAGAGGAGGACAACAAAGATGGTACCAGAACTTGGAGAGCTAAGTTACAGAGAAAAGCTAAAAGCTTTAAAGTTCCCCATCTGGAAAGGGAGAAGAATGAGGGATGGACCTGATGACAAGCTTTTAACTTCATCTGATGCTTAGATATATATTATTTCTTTTAGTATGTCGTTGGCATCGGTCACAGACAAAGGCCTCATCAAGGCCCTAAGTGATTTTTTTTAAGAAATGGTTAGAAAATGAAAAAGTAGAGAGAGAAGAATTATAATGTAAGAGCTTGGGATAAGTGATGAGTCTGCCTTTTGAACAGACAAGGGGTGAAGAGATCCAAAGCTGAGAGGTGTAAGAAAGAAGCAGACATTACAACGGCCCACCCGGGATTTCCCAACAGCCACAAAGTAATCAGTAATTTCTTTCTTAGTAAAGTTCAGAGTTTTTTTTTCCAAGAATTCTGAAAACCATGTGTATGTGTCAGCTATTTTTATGTAATTGGAATTTATATGTCGTAAAAGTCTGTTTGATATCCTCATCTCTTGTGATTGAATACGTAGTTTTACATTTTTTTCCTCCCGCTAATGACTCCTGGTTGTTATTGTGCTGAATTGCCAGTTGTAAACTGTTGCGCTGCCACCATCACTCTCGTGATATTAAAGATAAAACTTTTCTCGAGGATAACAGCCACCCTCTCCCTCTGATAGCCAACTTGATATCGCCTTGTGATCAGTGGCGTCTCATTTTTTTTTTTTCTTATGCAGTGTTCTTTTCGAGTGGGGAAATAATGAAATGTTTATACGGGGTGGTGACTGGAGACTTGTTATAATGGGTGGTGTTGTTGGTGGGTGTGCTTGGTGCCGCGTTGTGCCGGAGCGAGTGTCGTACAGCAGTGACTGGCCCAGCTCGTCTCCTGCAGTTCCTTTGTCGCAGCGTTGGTGGCTCCGTCTGGCCCCCACGGATAGCCCACCGCCGGCTGGAAATTGATGTCTTTTCAGACGCGCGTCGTTGGGAAATTAGATATGATTTTTCCACGTTGGTGTTCCTTTGTCATCCAGTTGTTCCTTCCCCCCCGCACCGCTAATGAATATTTGGGACCACAGTCGTCAGCTGGGCTGAGCAATTAAAGTGGTAAAAGGTCTTGCGCTGTTAAGTCGTATACATATTGTTCTCTACGTAAGCTATGAATACTTGTAATTCACACACACACATACACACACACACACACACACACACACACACACACACACACACACGCACACACACACCTGCACTTAGGTCTGGAATATTTAGGTTTGTATCTCTGGCTAAATGTTACGTACTAACGTGATG
>JAUUDZ010450951.1:0-24048 GCA_032361705.1 Panulirus versicolor
TCAATAATAAAGAAGAGTCCATAATGAGAACACTGTTTAGTCCTCAGATTTGAAATTTGGAGTGGGGGATCTTCTGCGTGGACTATGCAGTTTATCCATCTTTACTGCTTTTAGATGGTACTATTCTATTGTTATCATCATGGTTCTTATACCAAACAGTTACTCCATGTGATATACATGTATTACTTGCTCACAACACGAGTGAATTCATATTTATAAATCTTCAAGAGTTCTTAGAGAAAATGGTTTTTATATCCTTACATCTAGAGAAAATGGTTTTTATATCCTTACATCTTAAATATTTGCTATTGGTTTTAATCATCAAGCTTGTGACAAGATTGACAAGATAATCTAAAGTTTTTCCAAGTTGATAATGGTACCATCATACTTTGTAGACTTGTGTAGCCTCCTTATATGATTATGTCTATTTATTTTTCATAGTCTGTTTGCAGTAAATGTATTTATGATATGAGTTGACATTTATATGCTTGCTATAATTCATATTTATTCCAGTCAATCAGAGCATGTTTTCTTTACGCAAGTAGCTACTTTGTGCAATCGTATTTCATGTGTGAGTGATCATAAAAAAGATCATGATGATATGATAGGTTAGTTTAGCTTTATGCTGTATAGGCCTCACTTATTGTACAGAAAAAACTACTGTTGTGACTTTTAAAGACACACATGTGCAATTTATGGAATACTGTTTGACTGTATTCAGAGATGTTAGTGTTTACAAATTAGCAGGCTTGAGTAATCATGCATACTACTTACAGTGTGCGCATAAATATGTAATGATCATAAACAATGTTGGTATGTTGTAGGTGGCCAAACTCAAGTTGGACTACGTCACCCGGGATGAGGACATGAGGGCCAGAATAAGAAATGATCCCCTTAGGTGAGCTGCATTCCCCATATATATGGATGTATTTACATGTCTAGAGATGAGTGTTAAACATAAAGCATGTAGCAGATTCTCTCTTTGCAGCCATGCTCTGAAGGTAAAGAATGTTTGATCTCATTTCTTTTATGTTATTATCTCTGTTTTTATTCTTTTCAATATTCTCACTTCTTTTCTTTCATGGAGTTTTACTTTTTTCTCTGTAGATTTGTTTTGTGCTAATAATTTTCCCTCTTAATATTGTTCACTTCAACTGAGATAGTTTTTAACCAGTCATTCATGTTCACTGCTCATCGCATACAGTATCTGCATTCTCTCCACATATCCATTTTCTTCTAAGCCTTACCCACATACTGCACTTTAACATAATCCTTACTGCATAACATTTAGTTCCTTCTTTAATAATTTCACAATTCTCTTCTGAAAATTTCTTTATCTCATATCATGTTTATTTTCCTTTGGTAAAAGCTAGTCATCGCATTTTATAGAGGTTGCCGGAAGTAATAGGCCTGATAAAAAAATTGATAGAGAAGTAAAGACAGTTATAAACAGAGAAAAAGTTGAGTTATTAAGGAAAAGATGTGTTCATGAGGAAATGCATTTTTAAGAAGGTAGATTTACCAAAACATTTGATATTTGACTGAATTGGTTAAAACTGTAGGGAAATGCAATTATCAAATGAAAGTTTACTGTGAACTAGTATTTTGTTCAAGAAAAGAATGTAGATATTTCCTATGAATTAGATACTGAAAGAAAATTCATGTTGGATGCATGGACTTAAAATCTTTCCTTCTGCCCAGCGGCTTCACTTTAGTTAGAGTAATGCCCCTTTCCTACTTTTCCTCTGATCATCAAGCTTATTATTTGTCTTTCAGTTCTAATTGTGTTATTTTAGACATTTTGCCTTATTCATGGTAATCTTTAGGCTATGTTGGTCATTCATTTTCATCTCTTTTGTCAGGTGCCAGGAAACACTCTTGTCACATTTCAGTTTTAATTTTTTTGAATCTGAATAATCTCATGCAAATATGTTTTTCTTATTCTTATATTTTTCCAACTTTCAAGTGAATCATGGTTTATCTTTTTAAACAGTTGGTTTAGATTTTTTTATTTATGCTTGATTTGGCAGAACTATACCTATACAATGGTACAGGATTGCAGCTTGGTTACTAATAGTCCAAGATCATATCTTTCAGCTCTTCTAAGATCACAAATTTCAATCTCTCACATTGTTCAGATATTCTGTCATTTATAAGTATAAAATCACTTTTCTTAGTACTCCTTAGTTAACTACTCAGTCAGACATCCCATATGCTAATTTGTTTAAGATCATGTCCTCTGTTACTCATTAATCATTCAAGATCACTTGCTCATCCAAGACCATGTCTCTGTCATGCAGCTGTGTATTACATTTATCACTCATATCTCTTAGTCACTCATTGATTAAAGATTTTGGTCCATGGTCACATCATGTAAGCATTGTATAATACCAGATTAGGAGATACTTCAGGCCTCTGTGTTCATTTATAACTGCACTCTTGACTTTCCAGATATAAAGGTGGCATACGGGCTCGATGGGCCATGGCAGGGATTGAAACTCTATTATATTTTGAACGTCACATGCATGAGGTGGAGTGGCCTTTCCTTATTCTTCATGGTGAGAAGGATATGTTGTGTTCACCTGAGGGATCTCATATGCTGCAAGCCCAAGCCAAGAGTTCTGATAAGACCTTGAAGGTTAGGAAAATGTTTGGCATAAGATTTAAATCATTTATGATGGGAAAGACATTAGGATAATAGTATGGGCACTGTTTTGAACAAGAAAAATATATTATTATATTGGCTCATGTGAAGAAATACTCCAGCTTGATGAACTCTTAACATTAAAGCTTTCATTAGTTCCCTTTAAATCACCTTTTTCTTGTCACTGGCAGTCATTATGAAATATTTATCTGTGGGCAGATTAAGAGAAAGATGTTAATTTTAAGACTATTATCTTGAGGGAGCAAGCAAAAGAGTTTTGTGTAGAGGACATGAAATATTAATTTGTTTCCACATAGGTTGAAGAGACTTGCCCTACCATCCAACTTTACAACAAAAGTGCCTTATCTTTTTTATGTAAGAATGACTTAGATAGATCATTAAATCAATGAATTAATGATAATGAAGAATATGTTTATTCATTGTGTGTGAGCATGTAATTACATGTTGGTAATCACCTATCTGTGCTGTAAGGGGAGGGAGTTTTACTGTTTTGTGGCTCCATCTTTTAAACATTTTGTACTTTCATACAACTTTTTAAACTTCTGTGTGCTGCTCATAGTTACTACAGTATATTCTCATTCACTTTACTGTTTTTCCTTCTTTCACTTTCTCGTATCCTCATTACTTTACATACAATCAGTCTGAATTTCAGCAACCATGTATCAAGCCAACTTGGAGGCTGTTTAGGTCCCTTTAGAAGTATGCAATCCTGCTTGATTTTCATGGCTTTTCCAATATCAGCAAACAGATTAGGTAGGAGTCCATACCTTTTGGCAAGACATTCACATAGATCAAGAAGAGTCATGGTCCCAAAACAGAACTCCTGGGTTTTCCACTGGTGACATCCACCCATTTAGAGGAGACTCCTCTGAAATGTTCTTTTTTCCTTCCCACTACTAAGATAGTATTCTACCCCTTATTTCTCCCATTCTGTATAGTGTCAGATGCTCTCAAGCAAGCAAGATATATACAATCTATTCAATCTTCCAGATTGTCAAAGACAGAACTCACTTTCTCATAGAAATCTAAAAGATTCATTACATTTGACTTCCTTTCCCTAGATCCCTATTGTCTCACGTTAGTAATTTCTTCTCTGTAGAAAGTAACTCATTTGCTTTCTAAGTAACTTTTCCAGTACCTTACAGATCACATATTCCCTGTCTGTATTCTACATCTATTATTTCACTGTCCATGTGACCTGTCTTTTGGTGTCTCAGCCACTAAGACCTGTATCTGTGACATGCCACTGCATGCCGTTTGTTACATTTTCTTTATGGAGACCAGCCAGCCACACGAGGATTGAGCATTATGATATATATTTCTTTCCTCAAACAGGAACCACCAGAGACTTACAAAATCCACTTCAGAAAATACCCATCACCCAAGATTCCCACTCTGGTCTTTAAGAGGCATATGATCAATGTATTTTTCCCACACTTATTAGCAGTCATCAAGGAGATCAATAAATCCTAAAATTTGTTAAATATTTGCAGACCTTGCCATTCTCTCTTAGTGTCGTTTGATGCGGTAAACTGACCACCAGTTACTACCCAAGTTAGAATAGCAGGCACAAACTAGCAAAACTGATTATTTCTCCAAATGCTGTCATGTGGCATCATGCAACTTTGCGATATTTTTTATTAGCAGACCTCCGACACTGTGAATGAATTTCTGAAACTTGCTATGAAGGCTTTTAACAGTAGTTGAGAATATCTTAGCTGAGGTAGTGACTGTTTCTGGTCAAAGTACCTTCTCCAACTGGAGCTGTGTGCCTCTCATGCACTTGGTAGGAGGCAGACTGTTTTTGTTTAAGTGGTATTCTCTTCCATGTATTCACTGGAGAAAATTAGACCATCTTTAAGATTGCTAACAACCTTGACTTTCCCTTTTCCAAAAGGCAAGCTATCCATTTTCTTTTGCATTCTTATCTGTTTTCCTTTCTGCTCTGTTTCTTTGATGCATTTTAGATCTCAGACAAGATGTGGCCTCTATGAGGAGCTCAGTCCTTGATTGAAGCCTTTGACATTAAAAAAAGAATAAAGAAGAGCTCATTGATATGAACACTGTTGTGCAAAAGTCATAATCATCATTTGTTAATGTGTGAACAATCTTCTTAACAGGATGTTAAGGACTATTGAGCAAAGGAAAGCCAATACTCTCTTAGTTATGTAAAAGATATCTCTTATCCATGTGCCCTTCGTATCTACTGTTTTGGGCCCAGTGAACCTGTTAGGTATAGATCACCATGTTGTTTGGATGATCTCCAAACAGCCAGATGGTAAAGGTGATTCATGTATGCCACAGCACAAATGAACCCATGTAGCACACTTCACTACACTAAACACATTTTGTCTTTAAACACAGATTTTCCCGGAGGCATTTCACCACCTGTACTTGGAGTTACCTGAGATACGGCATGAAGCACTTCAGGATACAGTCGACTGGATTATTGCCCGGGTATCCTCAAGCAAAAAGTGAACTTGGGTATGGGTTAGGATGTCATTATGATATATCTATATATATAGTGTGATGCAACTGTACATTATGTAGATAACAATTGCAGTGAATATTGCAGTATGCAAAATTTGTACATATTGAATATATTGTCTTGTTAGTTTTATGATGATAAGACCAGTATTGCATTATTTTGATATCAAAACAATCATACAGCAATATATGTTAAGTGGGTGTATGAAAGTAGTGAACTCTCTTGATAAGATAGTACTTTATATCCAAAGCTATGTAAAGAGTTTTTAATTGAGAATGTTTAAGCACACTGCCCAGAGGAGTTTGGAAATTATAAATATGTAGACTTAGGATCTTCAGTATTATTAAATACTTATAGACAGGAAAATTTATGATAATGGCAAATAGACCTACTCTTAGAAATGTACTCAAAACAAGGTGTTACTTGAAATCCTATAGAAAAAAGTTCTTCACAAATTGTGTGAAAAGTTAATAGAATGCATTAATTTTTCTCCTTGTAAGATCTGCTTTGCTGCTTTTGAAATATATCTATGTATTTACACTGTTTCATTTTTCTTTGTTTTGATATAAGAGGAAGAAGTGTCTTTTTCCTATTAGAATACTATTAGAATATTATTCTCATAAAGAATTGGTTGTTTTGAAATTTTCCATACTAGAATTTCTTACATCAAAGATACGTTTTTGCACTACCTCATCGCATGGAACTTGAGCATAAATGTGACTAGTTACTTTCAGAAATATGGAAGTCTCTGTTTGAAGAATCATGGCATGCAAGAAGATCAATGAAGATGATTGTTTGTTGATGCATATTTGTTATTACACTGAAAACTATATGAATTTCAGTATTTTTTTTATGTCATAAAACATGGGGTATGGCAGTTTACTACCCATTGCTTTTTTACAGTAATTCAAGTGAGCACTGTAGGATAATGCTGATTGTGGCACTTATAAAACAAGTGAGTAGAATTGTAGAACAAAATCACTAGAACACATGATTTGATAGTACTCTAACATTTAAAATGAGCAGTAATTCTTGACTTAAAAGTTAATTCTCCATCTCTTTTAACTAGAATAAATTGAAGCATTTTTCTTGTTTGAAACATTTAATAGATGTGTACATATTGAGCACAAAGGTGCGAATATGGGTTTGTGTAGCATTGTTTCATTTCTTGGTGTATATTTCTTGTAAGCTTGAGAAATTCTAATTTCATATGTTTTCCTCATAATTGAAATGTGGAGAAATTAAATTACTAAATAGATTTAAAAAACTATGAAACTATGGATATCTCTGCTTAAGATAATGAAGAAAGCATCCATAGAAATGTGAGAGAGGAAGCATAAGTGGAATATGTAATACCATTTCAGGACTTTCCCAAACTAGTGCACTATCTTTTAGAATATAATGTGAATCTTTTAGTTACAGTTACCAGAATATTTTGATATGTTTCTAATGATAATGATATGTATTACCTCTCATTGATTTGAGGAAGTAATTTAGGCTCATATTGCAGTGGTACAGTACATTTATGCAGTGAAGAACACTGAAATTATTGTATAAAGATGCAACTACTCTTGAACATAATGAGTGGTTATGTTAGATAACTTGAACTGAGCAGCACATACGTCAAAAGGATATTAGACGTAAGCACTAGATTTTGAAGGGCTACAGTAGTTTCAGTGATATCTAAAAATTTAATAGATCATTAATAAACATGATTTAGCATCATTTTATAGTCATGAATTTACTTACAGTAAGTATACAAATTATAGGCTAGAACAGATAGCTGAAATTTATAGATTTTGATGCTTTCTATTGAAGAACAGGTGGACTGCAGTTCTTCAAGTCATGTATAGACACATAACTGAATAGTGTGTTTTTAGTGTGATGCAATAAATGTAAATAAGTGGGTTTTTTTTCAGAATCAATATACATAAAGATTATACCATAATATCAGTGATTATAGGAATATGGAGACATTTATGTCAAGGATATAGTTAGGTTAGAAATAGGTGGAAAGCAGTCTATATAAGAGAGACAAATTTTTCTGATAGTGTGTGAATAATTCAGATGTTTTCAGTATTATATTAATTATAAGTATATGTGTTGTATATACAGTACATGTTAGGTGTTGCAGCAAATGTTTCTACCTCTGAGAATACTTGTAAAGCACTGTACTTTTCTCTCTCTGACACTCATTATAATTCAAGTACAAAGCAAAACATTCTGAGAATAATTGATCCATATTATATATTTAGAAGTTGTCAGTGCTTTTACTTTCATTTGTTTCTATACTTTAGTTTGTTTGTGTTAAATAAGCAGATGTAGTTTAAAAAATTTATATAATTAGAGCCTTAGTAGCTTGTCTTGGTGTGTGTAGTCTCATGACTGCATTATTTTAAATCCACCTACCCACTTCCTTACTCTTTTTATATCTGGCACACACAAACATAAATAAATTAGTGCTCAATCATCAGTTCCTTATGCTATGAAAGTAAAAGTAAAAGACAAAAATATTTATGCTAAAGAGCACAGCAATGTTTATGTTTAAGGTACTTTTTTTTGTGAATTTGAAAATGCATTTTTCTGTACTTAAAGAATATTAATTTTTAGTAAGTAATTGCCTATGTATATTTTTTCACTCTTGTTTTCTTTAATTTTGTCACCTTATGATGCATAATCTTCCTTTGTGATATAAAAAAATCCTTGAAGGAATGTTTCCAGTATAATCACATGACTGTAAAATTTATTAGTATCATTAGAACCTTTTATTTTCCAAACTTATAAAAGCTTTGTTGATTAGAGAGGCAATTATGTGTTTTCAGTGTACCACACCATTTACAACATTATCATCACCAATTTTCGCTCACCCTTACTCTTTGCTCATGTTTCTCAACTTCTTTCTTACTGTTGTTTTTTAAAACATCTTTGCAAAGGTAGGAAGTATGTACAAGCTGAAATAAACTAAACATGTGAGGTATATAAGAGAGTAACATGCTGTCAGCGGGCAATACCAGGCATATATTTTAATCAAGGTAAACACTGATTAGAGTTTGGGTACATCATCCATGAATGCTAGTATGTATGTGTTTAAATAAGGCCATTGTTCATATGTTCCTGACACTATCTCACTAAGGTGGGAGGAGCAATCATGTACAGAAAAGATTTGCTTTCATTTTTCAGCTCTCTCTTTCTGTCTGTCTGTCTCTCTCCCTCACTTCAGCAGTATACTGCATTTATGACATATTTCATTTATGTAGATGGAGAGATGAATATATGTTCTTGCAACAGCAAAACCTTGCCGAAACAGATATTGCGAATGATTAAAGGTGTAAAATAAGGGACAATATCAATTTAAACATCTAATAACAATGGAATATGAGGAAAATGTTTAAACAAGCTGAAACAGAGAACAGCAACATCACAGAAAGGGAAGAAAAAGACAATTGACACTGAAACAAATATATGAGAAAGATCTGAATTTAGATGGAGATTGTTTAATGAAAACAGGAGGAAATACTGGAACAAACATAGAAAACAAATGGAGAAAAATGAAAAGCAACGAAGATGCCACACAAAAACAAAAGCAAGGAGGGACAAAATGTGATTCTAGAAATTATGTATCATCTCTGAACAGAGAAGCAGCAGAATGGAAAGATGGTGTGAATGAATATTGGCAGGAATAGAAAACGGGACAAATGAATAGAAGCAAACAAAATGGAATAAGAATAATGACTACAGAAATTCACCACACCAGTGGAATTGTTTTTTATCAAAGAACTAAATGAGGAAAGTCCTAGTAGAAATGGGAATAAAAAGCAGTCAAAATACACTGACTGGGATGAAGATAATTTCTTTTTTTTTAGGGGGGTGAATAAAACTTTAGGATTAATTCTTATTTTCTTTCTTGGTTAAGTTTCATCCAAATATATCCCATGTGATCAGGTTATTGCTATAGAAGCAATACTTAAGTCACCTTATTTTTATCGTAATCTAGGTAAAGTCTGTTCTCCATGACATCAGGATATGCAGTTACAGTGTAATGAATATTTTATATTGCTAATATAAAATTGTGGTAAATTGCAGACAAGTATAAGATAAATGATATTTTGAGTATACCAAACATTCTAACGCGAGAAACGGCGACCAACTATGAAAAAAATAGAAAACTGTCCATTATATGAAATAACTCCGTAAAGACCATTAACACAGGTATGTATCAACTATGACATTGATCAATATAAATTTCAAGTAATAGGGGAAGTTCGGTGGGTCTATTATGGGTACTATTCCCTTAAAGTGTTTCACCTACAATCAAATAACCTTTAACTTTCCATTGAAATATTAATGTTGTAAGTAATATTCATAGAAATAGTATTTTACACTATGGAACCATTTACGGGGATCCCGCAGGTTCGACATAACACTTCCTGTTGGAGCAGGATAAGGTGGGCTCCTTTAGGGCGAGAGTCCTCTTTTCATCCTACCGACAATGATGCATCCTCGTTGTCGTGACTGTCCACCGGCTATATTATTACTTGCAGATAGATAAATACATGGATTGTATGATTTGGAAAAGAAAATGAGATTGTAGTAAAATTACACATCGTCTTTCTTTTGTATATTTTAAGTATTTCAAGAGTTTTGGTTACATGATACCAGTCGGGTAATGAGTAGCAGGTCACACCTGATGTTGGCCAGTATCCGCAATAACAATTACGTTGAGCAACAAGACTGAAGAAATTTAGTATTAGTCCTGAAAATAAGTCTACTATGATTCAAAGGAATATACACATGAATGAATTATTTATGTTGCATATGAAACTATGGTAGATTTTAGTGATAGAAACAAAGTGTACAATATAGATTCTCTTGTGTTTGTAAACATGCGCCAAACGTGAAGCAGGAAGTTGTTAGTGATGATTCTCCTACAAAAGCCTGTTTTTAACTTTTTGTGTCCGCTGTTATAGGATTCTTAGCACCTAGAAGTATATGGCCGTTAGTTCTACTGTTGTATTGCACAGAGTATGACATGACTCTCAAAAATACAGACATGCCTGTATCATGGGAGCTCCTGATGTGCATAAGGCGGGTTTTCAAATTTCAGCAAGGTAAGGCGGACATATTATCATAGTTTACGTATAACTGACTTTATTACACTTCTTAAAAGAGTGAAACAGTTGTATCTTTTTTTTAAACTTTCAAATGAACGTTACCCCAAAGCTGCGTTTCTTCCTGATAGTATTAGGAAAACGTGGACTTCTTTCGAGAGTTCTTTAACTAGCCTGTTTTCCTCGTGACACAGCCTCGCCTAAGGTGAATTTGCACTCGAGTTGTAACCTTGTATCATTGATTGAAACATGATAGGCTAGTAATGGCAGACCAAAGTCGAAAATGGTTGATTAACGAAAACTGGCTGATGACAAAAAAAGTATCCTTAATGAATTTTAGTGCCGGTAGGATGATAGAGGTATTTCGAGAGTAGTTTCGTCGTGATTCATTGAGATGGAAGGAAAGGCAGCGCAAATATAAGATTTTGGGCTTAATGACGAAAGATGCATACCAACCAAGTATTAAGTCAGTCGACCACCAGAATGTAGGTATGGCGCTAAACCTTGAATTTTGAAGAGAGAGAAAAAAAGAAGACAAAACAGCAAAATCAATGTCTTCCTCAGAAAGGAGATATTTTTGAAGATTGATATGTGTTCTTGCTCAGTTGTGGGAATGAGTGTTAGTATAAGGGGTTATATAATCGCAAAGATAAGCAAACTGATTTTGTGACAAGATATTTATATAGTCTTAGGAAGATGGGATTTATTCCTGTGAATTATGAAGTGAAGTAGAGAATGGGGCCTTATGTGTACTGCACGTGAGGTGGAACTGAGGCGATCGATCTAGGCACCTGCTTAAGGTTTTGGCCAAACGACTTTAATACGCTTTCCTTTGGTATACCTCTGGAGTTTGGATTGTTTTTATTATATAAATAACATCACCCAGTGATTTAACGTGATTTCGTAAAATAGTTAAACATGTAACCACAGAAACGTCATTAGCTGTGAGAATGGAAATCGTAAGTTGTAACGATAGTAACATATAACTATTTCGGTTGTAAATGAACGAATTGGAAAGCCCTGTCCTCCTGAAATAATGTAAATGATATTGTCACTTATGATATATAACTACAGTGAAGACATTAAACGTCTCATGTGTAAGACATGTCCTGAACACAGATGCGCGTCCGTCTACTTAGGCGCTAATTAGCCATTAGCTGAAGACGACTTACTATTGAGTTCTTCTCACGATCATTTGGTTGGTAATATTGAAACGAGGATACTCACAAGTGTTGCTAGGTTGGTGGAGTATGTGACGCCTGCGGTGAGGGCGACACAGCATTGTGAATGACTCTGAGGAATGAGGGGAAAAAAAAAAAGATAATCATGTACGATGGAGAGGAGGAGATGGAGGCGTGACGTGTCCCATGTGGACGGGTGAGGAGCTGGTGTTGGCCTGACCTGAGCTGTATCGTGACAGACGGGTCTCTCGCCATGATTGATGACCTGGCAGCACAACACACACAAATACAGACAAATGAGCCGACAGTCATGATCCACAAGAGTCACTCTCTCCTCATTACAATAGTAATGGTTCCTTCCCTGTGGGAAATACACGTTAAATACCTGAGATTTCTTTCTTGGTTAAGGATTAGCTAAGCTGGAGGTGATAGCCTAGGACAGCGCCAGCGATGGCCACCGATGTAGGCCCCTGGTTGAAGTTCAGCCTCACATATGAACTTGTAATCTGAGATCTAACCACGTCCCCCCCCCTCCGCATGAAATAATGTATTCAAACCTCCCCCCCCCCACCCCCACGCTCCTCTTCCCAAGTAAAGAGTGAAGTTTTCAAGATTGTGACGTGTGTATCATTTGTTGCAAATCGAAATGAATAAATGATTTTTTTAGAGCTATAACGATTCCCGCTGGACCGTCTGATTTTCAAATATATATTACAAATCTTTATTCTTGATTTTCTGGGGGGAGGGGGTCGTCAGGAGAGAGGTTTGTAGCATTTGGCGATGATTTGCCACAAATGTTCTGTTGCAGGATAAGTCCGCCAGTCCACCAATACTGTGGCACAAGGAAGGTAAATGATTAAACATGTATTTGTCGGCAACAGAACCTCAATGACATGGAACTAGACCTGTAGTCATCAAGCCCGACGGTTTCAGCTACATCGCTGACGAATGTAGGTCGTATAAGGATCGTACGTTTTAAGCTCAAGGGTCATACCGTTTTACTCGAGGATCGCACCGTCGTACTCCAAGGTCGTACCGTCTGTGCTCAAGGGTCGTACCGCCGTGCTGAACGGTCGTACCGCCTTGCTCAAGGGTAAGTGGATGACGGGGGTAAGCTGGCTGTCGGAAGTGGGTTGGTAGGGAGATTATCCCCAATAATTCCCGAGTGTTGGAATGAGGGCTGGGCCCCGCCCCGTTCCTGTCCTGGGGTTTGCCCCATGTCCGCCCAGACCCCACCCTGAGGGCTATCCCTGAGTCACCGTCCTTTGCCCTGCCCAGCACACGGAAGGGAAAGCAGCAGCAGACTGTATAGTATCTTGTGTCACAATATAGTGGATAACGTAGCCTACTGACCCTACCTTACTATGGTATGTGTGTGTGTGTGTGTGTGGACGCATGGGCGGGGCGGGGTGGCTAGGGGGCGGGCACCCCCGGTCATGATCCAGGATTACTGAGGACCACTACGATACGATCGTCGGGGGAACAGCCACAATGTCACGGATTAATTGGAGGATGATTTATGATGTAGCTTGGGGAATGTTGGCCGGCAGGTCTGGCTGGGTGTCTCCCGTGGCCGTGTTTAAAATCTCATTAATGACGATAAGTTGATCATGGGTGACAAGATAAGGTATACAACTGAAAGTTTCTATCAATGCAGTGTTCCTCAAGTACCGTTGGTGTATACATGGAACACAGTTTAACCGTAGATTTAAACCGATAGATTCGTCAAGTGTTCAGCGGGCGATACGATGTTTTACGTTCACACAAACGCCTCAAGTTAGTTGGGGAAGAGCTTCCTGCTGGAGGCTGACACCCTCGGGGAAAACATTGCAGTGATTCTCGATCGGCGGAAGTCGTGGATTTTCCCCAGCAGTGGTGGCGTTTGGACGAAGTCATCATAGTCCTCTCTCTCGTATACATCAGTCACATCTCAGTAACTCAGGACCTGTGTGACTCCTTCATGGTTGGTGACTCCCACCTCTCCCTCATCAGCCCTACCTCCTCCCGCCTTGAACAATGACTGCAACTCTGACTCTTGGTTACAGAGTCATTCTACACCGGGGAAACTAATTCTTTAATATTTTGTGTTGGAAGGAAGAATGTCAACCCCGGTTCCCCGCGACCAGCGCCTTACACTCGCTTCCCACATGGGTCACCAGTCTGGAATTGATGAAATTCACCATAAAATCTTAGTTCCCGTCCCCGTCACCGCCTCCTCCCAGGTTGCTCGTCATCATTTGGCAGAAAGGGTTTGTGTTCACGTATGATACTGTCCTTATAGTTAGGGAGGTGCGTGCATTCCGGTCCTCCTTCACTCAGGGGAAGGATGTCCTCTGTATGGACGACGCTACTATTACTTACGGTTTCGGATACCTTATCATCTGCCGTTTTCTGTAGTGTGTGTAGTGTTGTGCAGGTGGCCGGGTTGATGTAAGGTCGGTGCTCTGACGAAGTTGGTGTGGTATACAGCGTCTCAGTCCGGACCCCATCGTCCATCCCTCCAGTAGAAGCCACCTGTGCTAGGGGGCCTAGGTGTTGGGACCCCCCCCCCCCCTCCTTCCCTCCAGCGTAAGTGGTGATGATGAGCCTCATTGTGGTGGTGGGACGGGCCATGATCCCTGGAACAACATGCCACGGTTGCCTCACACGGCCCGCCGACCTGAGCGAGATAGCGACGGTGTGTGAATTGGTGGCTGGTCAAGTCAGGTCACACTGGCCAGGCCTGGCTTGGCTCCCCACGACATCATAATCATCAGAGTGTGACATATGTTGCACCACATTATTTGTTCTTGCGTAGCGGAAAATTACAGCAGTACAATTTTTTTGTATCCTTCTTAAGTATTGGACGAGACACGGCTTCCTCTGGTAGAAGCAGAGGTGACTTCGAAAGAGACAGATATTCCGCCTGGATCTTGCTTTTCATTACATTAATCTTAGCCCAAGCTGCTTAACACCAGGACTCTTTCATAAAATTTGGTCGGTGGATGATGATAGATACATGAATAACGATAAATAGAGTCCCGTGGGCGTCTGACGAGTTGGCACTGGCAGTTCGATGTTGAGCCACGTTGAACTAATCGGTGTTATCAAATCAGCAACTGTAGCGTTCACTAAAGCTCGAATGACAGATATAGAGGGATGCAGAGAAGAGCACTGATCCATCCTGACTGAACCAAGATAGTGTAATGAAAACAAATTTCAGGTCCATGTCGTTCCGTTTATTGATACAATGTGTACCGTATATTTCATCGTTTTTAGAATTGATGATACATAGTTTTGTATGGTCATATCTCACGCACTTTTGTATGGAAGGCAAATGGACGTATTAAACTGAATATTTGGATCATAGTCGTTCATCCGTCGTGTTCCATGCTGCTATCCCGCCGCCCGCCCCTGACACGTATGGGGTAATGTTTTAACAGTAGCTGTGGTTTGACCATTCTCACAGTTTCTTGACCTCAGTCTCTGGGGGACTCCCTCACTGCAAAATTTGGTCCGTATCCCAGGCGGGGTCTTGCTGCCGGGGAGATCCACTGTGGTAAACCCCTTACCCCTGCCCTACCCGGCTTAGGGTTCTCCCTGACATGTGGCCTCCAGATTAATCAACATGCAGATGCCTGACTGTCACTGAGATCAGCAATGATTACGAAAAATCGAAGTCCTGATGAAATGCGAAATGCTCCCATTCCCTTTACACTTCATCAGCACGTGTTTTTGATAAGTGTTGCAAATTATTGCTCATTTCAATGACAGGCATCTGCATGAGGACAAACTCTTCAAGAACACTCGTGAACTAGCGCCAAATTCCTGGAGCAGTGTGGCCAGGTCTTGAAGATGATCATAGAAATGAGTCTGTAGCCTTAGTTAGGAGGTCACCCCCACACCCATGGTGACGTTACTGGCGAAGGGGAAAACGTTATGTGAGAGTTGTGTATAGAGTACAGACTTCCCACAGTGTTGGTGGAGTGTGATCCATACAGAGCGAGGAAAATAGGGAAACTGACATTGATAGAAATGTAGTTCGTACATTATGGGGAAAGAAATGTACACATTTCGGAGACATTTTATTGTGTTAAGGGGATAATTTCAGGAAGGATATCTGCATCACATTATGTACATCAAACATCTATATACAGAATCACAGGTACATTGGATATTGTGTATTTTTTCGTGTGTAAAAAAGTACTGATGTGGGTGGTGGAGCACAGCATTGATGACATGCGAATCATATACACGAGACGGCCATGGACAAGATATCATCCAGACGATGATTGGGGGCGTGGGCCACGCCCTCAACCTCCCCGTCTGTGGTGCTGGAGTCTGGCAGGTCCGCCTCGGAGGTGGGCGAGTCTGGCAACATGGCCATGAGCAGGTTGCCGTCATAATTCGGCTGGTCGTTGTCGTGGAGCTGATCGTCTTCGTCGTCGTCGTCGTCGTCGTCACAGTGTTCGATGTCGAGATGGTCATGGTCGACGGAGGAGGAGGAGGAGGAGGCCGCTCGCGTACGGCGGTTCTCGTGGGTCTTGATGTGTTTGCTGAGGTGATCCGAGCGCATGAACCGCTTCCCACACTCTGCACACTGGAACCGCTTTTCGCCCGTGTGAGTGCGCAGGTGGCGCTGCAGCTCGTCGGAACGGGTGAAGGCCTTGTTGCAGAAGAGCCACTGGCATACGAAGGGCCGCTCACCGGCATGCCAGCGCAGGTGCGCCTTCAGGTGGGAGGTCTTGCCGTACACCTTAGCGCAGCCGGGCACGTGGCAGATGTGTTGTTTCTTCTTACTAGCTTGGCCGTCCTGTGAGGCGTCCTGGCAGTTGGGGCAGCGACACCGGCGGCACCGGCGGACGTTCACGGCGCTCTCGGTCTTAAGGAGGGCAGCGGCGATCTGACTTTGGTGGTGTAAGATGGCCTCCTGCGTCATGCCGTATGGCATGGGCTGGCGTAGGCCGTGGGGGAAGCCTGCTGCTGCCTGGCCCATCATGTGAGGGTAATGCTGCTGCTGGTGTTGGGGATATTGGTAGCTGTGGGCGACCGATGGCGCTACACCCATGGCACTACCGTTCCTGCCCCACCAAGGGGCTGTCTCGCCCTCCTTAGGAGGCGTATGGCGCGTCTCGGAAGGAGGGGACATGGGCGGGGACACGCCACCCACTGGAGACTGCTGTTGGCTGTGCTGGTGCAGGCCGGCGTATGACCCGACGCCCATGTTTGGTTGTGCTGAGACGGTGCCGGTGAGCGAGATGGAGCGGTGGTAGGCATCGGGCGAGGCACCGAAGGGTAGATCATGCAGGCGGTACAGAGGAGGTACTGGGCTGGTGCTGGCCAAGCCGTACCCACTGCCCAGTCCCGCCCACTGCGTCATCTGGGGCCCACTCACTGCGCTGCCAGCAAACACGGCGCCGTGCTGGAAGTAAAAGAGAGATGAGACCATAGAACTATGAACCAACTTAATGGCAACTAATAATGAGACGAAAAAAACGAAGAGGATGAAACTCTGTACCGAAGATCAGGCCTTACTTGAGGCAACCGGTTGGGCAGGTTGTGGAGAGAGACGACTCCTGTCATGGCGGCGCTGCGGGAACCTAGTAGCCTCCGTGTGTGTGTGTGTGTGTTGGTGGAGCCTCAGGAGGAGGAGGAGGAAGACTGTCACCAAGCACGGCATGCCCACCGCTCATATACTGGCAGGTCAGCCAATAAGGGACCGTGACCTGTCTTAACCCCGCCTTTGACCATGAGGTCACCAATCACAGTCGTGGGTGCGGCTGCCACAGAGTCTTCCTGATGGTTGACAGTAAAGCTGATTTAGGGACTTTTTTTGACCACTTCGAAGCAAATTATGCAATTACATTATTCTCACTAGCAGCATAAAATTTACGTTCAGCTCTTGTGGATTTTCCCTTTGGTTGGGCGTTCAACTCAACGCCTTCAGTGGCCACCCTATAACTTACCTGCTGAAGTAAACAGTCATTATTATATAAAAAAGAATGTTCACATACGTTTTACGTTCCCCAATCTTGACTGCTACTGGGGACGTGTCGCTCCGAGTGAGATGACATCCTTTGAGCGCGATGGCTGGCTTGGGTTATCGTCCTTGAGCTGTCGAACTCAAGAAATTAATCCATCGTAGTCAAGGAGATAACTTAATTGTGTGTGTATGTATGTATGTTTGGTCATGATTCAGAGATGAGGAGTAGAAGAGCATGAGCCACATTGTTACTTGGTCCCTTTGGTTTGCATCCACATTATTCGTCTTTTGATCCGCGGTGGATCCATACCTTGATCCTGGTCGTCCTCTGTGTCACTGCCCACGACCCCTCTGGTCGTCCCCTGTGTCACTGCCCACGACCCCTCTGGTCGTCCCCTGTGTCACTGCCCACGACTCCTCTGGTCGTCTCCTGTGTCATTGCCCACGACCCCTCTGGTCGTCCCCTGTGACATTGCCCACGACCCTCTGGTCGTCCCCTGTGTCACTGCCCACGACCCTCTGGTCTTCTTTGTCACTGTCCACGACCCTCTGGTCGTCTCCTGTGTCACTGCCCACGACCCTCGTGGTCGTTCCTGTACATGACCACGGATAATACCGATGCTGAGGTGCGTATCTCCGGACAAACATTATTTTCCTGTAAGTTACGGCAAAAGTTACGCATCTCAAAGCGTCACGTTCAAGTGTCCAAGGAGACTGTTCCTCCTTGTAGCGTGATACAGTGAGCTAGGTCACCGCTCCCTCACTGTTCCTGGGGTCAGTGGTGGTAGGTGGTAATAGCTCGGGCGGGCGGGGTGAGTGATGGTGTGGACCCCTGGAGTGCCACAGTGGCCGCCAGGAGGGCCACTTGTGGCACTCAGTCAGCCACAGTTTCCTGCAACCTGACCCTGTTTGCCTCAGCCTCCTCCTTGTACCGCACTCCCCTCCTCACGCCCACACACCCTCCTTACGCCCACACACCCTCCTCACGCCCACACACCCTTCTCACACTCACATGAACGTAGGCCTACAAAATTGAAGACATATTAGCTTATTAAGAAGTTGTATTAGTGTATGTTGTGGGTTGTTGAGTGCGGTAGTGCATGTTGTGGGTTGTTGAATTAAGGTGAAATGGTTCCCCGTGGTGGCGTGGCGAAGCCCACTCCTCCTGGGTGCCACCCACCGCCTGGCAGGTCAATATCAAGGTTTCCGGAATCATTTGTAAGAGGAAAACGAATGTAAAAAAAAACGCGCTAATAACGTTCTCCTACCGACCAATGACCCGTATGATGATAAGAACTATTTGCGATAAGATGACAAAAAATGTTTAAGGTATGTTGGAGTACGGTAGCCGCTGAAGCAGACTGAGGTAAAGAAATTCTGAGTGAATGCAGAAACCCCAGTGCATAAGTGAAATCAGCGGGCTAGAGTGTATGAACTGCCGCGAAAGATTGTAAGAACGTGGGTGAATTCGAGAACCTAGAAAGACGTAGAGAAAGATGTGTGATAATATCAACAAATAGAACGTGCAGAGAACATCGTTCTAAACCTGGAAAGCAATTCAGCAGGGTAGACACGGCGTCATCAAGTAAGTGTAACACCTGGACGTATATTAAAAAAAGGCAGCAGACGGAGGTATTTGAATGCACAACGAGGAATCTTAAAAAAAAAAAAAGGCGGCAGACGGAGGTATTTGAATGTCCAACGAAGCTTAAAAAAAAAGGCAGCAGACGGAGGTATTTGGATGTCCAACGAGGAAGCTTAAAAAAAAAAGGCGGCAGACGGAGGTATATGAATGTCCAACGAGGAAGCTCCTTAACTCCAACACTACATGAACTTCGAGTAGACGACCAGACCAGAGGAGTCGACGCTTATAAACTGGTATTATACTACATGCTGGCCCTGTGTTGAGTGGAGGAATGTAGGCTGAGGGTCACAGCGTTATTCAGTAAGGGAGTAATGTGGTGAGCACTTCATGCTAGGTACATCACCCTCGGACCCTTTCCTACACCATCTTCACTCCCAGCGCCCCTCCCTACACCCGCTCCTTCTCTCCCTCCCTCACGACCCCGCCCACAACCCCACCCACGCCCCTCCCCACACCCGCTCCCTCCTCACGCCTCCGCCCACCGCCCCGCCCAGGCATGTACCTACTTGCCCCAGCGTGGCCTGCCCTGTCACGCCCATGCCACGAACGTCTTCTTACACCTGATCGGCAAACCTCCATCCTGGCCAGTGTTCTGCGACTGTGAAGAGAACAGACGGTGTCTTCCATTCATACCGTCACCACCTGTCTCCAAGGAGACTGTGACTGTCTCGCTCCTCCACCATCCTCCACACCCAACCCCCTTCCTCCACGTCCATTCCCATCCCTGTTTCGACCATATCCGCGCCCGCCCTCAGCCTCCACGTCCTTCCTCACCACGACTCCACCCACGTGGACACCCACACCTCCGCCCACGTATGCACCCGCACCTCCGTCCAAATTTCCCTCACGTGGCAATATCCCTTCGTGTCTCACGTATTGCTGGCCCAGACCTGTGATGGTGATGACCCAGCCTCTCTAGAGGAGAAAAAGAATCCAGACTTATCTCTGTTGAAGTGTGTGTTTGGTGTGTGTGTGTGTGTGTGTGTGTGTGTGTGTGTGTGTGTGTGTGTCTGTGTGTGTGTGTGTGTGTGTGTGTGGAGTGGTGCGGGTAGCGCCCCCTGGTGGGCGGTGTATCGTGTCCAGGCTCCCTGCAGGGCTGGAAGGAGGTTGCGACACCGTCCGTTACTCGTGACGCCTCAGACGGGGGGGTCACTCCGGCCCTCTGATTGCCTGGGGGTGGGAAGGAGACGCCTGGCCCTACCGGCCCCCCTCACACAACATGGGTGTTGGGTGCCAGGCGTCCTGGGTCAACGTGTGTGCCACAGTGCTGATACTTTATCTGTAAATAGTTTGATCAAGGGGCTGTGGTAATCCGAGATATGTTTTAAAGCCAAGAAAACTGCTTACTGGCTTCATTAAACCAGCACCATACTGCCTGACATTAGTAAACCACCATCATACACCTTTACCCCCAATAAACCATCCCCCTTAGAGTTACATGTATAAGCCAACATCAAACACCTTTACATCAATAGATCTTTTCCCTTTGCCAACCAACCAACTATAAGTCTTATTGACGTGGCTATCTTTAATGATTTTTTTTTACTTTTATGTGGTATATGTAATTAGATGTGTGTAATGATCTATTCATACCGTCCGTGGAAGGACTTTTTACACGCGCGCGCGCGCGTTTTTGTGTGTGTGTGTGTATGTGTGTGTTTCCCTCTCCCCCTTACCTCCCAACAAATTGATACACTTAGGCACACGAATATGTTATTGATGTATAACATTATAATCAGGAGTAGCAGTTATGTTTTGCCTGACGCTTGTGTTAAGGACCTACGAAGCTAAAATATATACTTCGTGAGTGAACTTGCCCTCTGGGATGATTAATACAAATAGATCATTTAATCTCGTCTGATATAGAAAATAACCCACATGGGCTGGAACATGATATTGTTCCTCATTTTGAACATCAGGTATTCACAGTCCTTTACTGTTGCGGGAGCAAGGCCTGTGTGCGGAGCGGCGCCGCTGCCGCAGCACCGTCAGGAGGAGCGGGTAACGGGCGAGCGGTAGTGGTGGTGACCTTGTGTCAGCCCACCACCACCTGACCCCCGTCGCGCCACTTAGCACCTTCTTGCGAAAACGACCGGTGACTTAATCCTGGACCCGTGGCCACTGGCGTACAGCCCCTGCCCACCACAATGGCATGCACTGTGGCGATAGCACCTGAAACAATTAAATATATGTAGTTATACGTATTCATTTCCCTCGGTAGCGCCAGGAACAGAAGAACATGGGCCTCATTCGCTCACAGCCACTCTCCCTCCGCCTGTCATTGCGTGTGATGCACCGAGCCAGAGCCCCCTATCTACTGCCTACAGACCTTCTCCATCGTATAGTCTACATCATAATATTGTCGTTCCTCTGTATATTGCATACTAGGCACTGTTTACCCCCCCATAACCCCCCCCCCCTTCCCAAGTTTTTTTTTATTTCATTCCATTAGCTCTGTTTCCTCTGGATCAGAGAATCTCTGTGGGGAAGCAGAATGATAATGATAATAAAAATAAGAGAGACGTAATGTTAATGGTACTGCTACTACTACTATTGTTACTACAGATGACGATGATAGTGATATTAATAATAAGAATGATATTGATGGTGAGGAGAGTCATATCATCAGTCGATCTATTAACATAGTCCAACTAGGTTCATATATATATTTTTTTTCACCTCTCATTTAGTATAATGTTTGTCTTGGAGTCCGCCAGGTATGTATCACCTCACGTATACTGCCTTGGGATACTTTTCGTCCATATTCAAGATGGCCACGAGCGTGCCCATACCCAGAGCAGGATGACCGTCCCCCACAGACAGGTACATTTACAAGCCAATAACCGTCTTAAGAAACACCAGGCAAAATACTGGGGGGGAAATGACGACTAACTAAAGACTTGGCGATCATCTGGAGGAGGAAGGGGGAATCATGGTGTGAGGCAACACCGACTGTAGGGAACCGCAGGGTCCCGACAGCCACGGCAGGTCGCCAAGACTTGTGAACAAATGGCAAATGCAAAGGAAAACGGAGGGCAGTGTAGTATCTTTTTTTTGGGACGAATCAAAAGCTTGTACCGTCAGCCATCTTTCCTACAGCAGCCGGCATCGTCAACCATCTCGCCTGCAACAGCCGGCACCGTCAGCCGTCTTTCCCACCATCGACACAGCTGGTAACTTTACACACACACACACACGTGATCGGGTATATGACGCCATGACCCATGGAATCCACGTAACTCCGACGTCACGATGGGTAGAGTCGCGGTAAAACTCCGGCTACACTGGATGGCCACAGTGCTCGCCCGTGTTCACTGGCTCCTACCTGACGAATATGGACTGACCATTCGTCTTCCTCGCGTGCGAAAGGTTCAGCAGGTACTTTCCCGTGACCAGGCACATACCTCGTCCTGAAAACCTCACGACTTCCACCAGTTCTTAAAGACGGCCTCGAAGACCCGGGTCTTGCCGATGGCATCACACCGTTGCGACAGGGGGACGCGTGGCATCATCAGCCCAGCCTAATCCTTCCTGTTAGTGCCAAAGGAGCTGGCCCGAGTGGGTGGGGTCCTCTGGTGGGTGGAAAGGTCCAGGTTCATACCACCTGCCCCCCTTGCCCGCCCCGCTGGTGAGGGCGGGTTAAGCTGGTTGTTAGAAGTGGACCGCCCGGCTCATTATCCTCCATAATCCCCGAGTATTGGGAATGGCTGGCCGGCCCCGCCCCCGTTCCCTGCCTTGCCCTGCCCTGCACGATGCCAAAGACCTGGTCCCAGCACCTGGTCCGGGCCCGCCAAGACCTCTTTCATCTCCCCACTGTTTAGGATATAGTGTCTCCCTCTGTGGTCATCCTTTAAAACGCTTTCCAACGAACTACTTTGCCTGGGTTCTAATGCAAGGCGTGACTTTTGGCCCACAGTCATCCCAGCTGTTCAAACCTTCCGGTCATGTTTGTGTGTGTATTGGGCGGGCATGCTTGGCACCCTAAACGTGTACAAGGAGCACCTAACATGGAGAGGGACCACCCGGCCTGGGGACCTGACCTCACGTGAACTAACACCACTTGACACCTTGTTGATAAGTCGGTAAGCGATGGTACCCATCACTTAATTTGTAGGACACAACTAGTACAGGGGATTATGGCTACCCATCCCTCCGCCAACCTACTCACTAATTACCTATCATACTGTTTATATTACCCGCCGCACCTCACCCTGATTACTGGGCATGGACACACATACACGTCAGGTGAGCCTGATGCCAAGATCTGGACACAGGAATCTGGACACTGGGCCTTGAAACCCATGTCTGGTCTGCTACCATCCTCCACACATTTCAGTTTTGCCTCCCAAGATTTCTGGTCGTTAAATCCATCCTGCATTGTGTTTGAATTGATTATTATTCTTTGCATATGGCATCTGGCCTGCTTCAAGATTCTTAATATTCTACCATTCATTGATCACATTCCATCAGTCATTGTTTAAGTTCCAACACTCTGTTTTACATATGTGCTTCTTGTCGATATTTTGTGTCTATTTTCTAAGTGCATCAGACTGTTGCATCAGTCTTTTTCATGTCTCACCAATCTTTGTCCTCGTTGCATCAGTTCGTGTTTTCGTTGCATCAGTCTTTGTTCTTGTTTCATGTCTTTTATTCCTGATTCATCATTCTCTGTTTCTGTTTTATCCATTTTCGTTCCTGTTTCATGCGAGTCGTTAACACAGAAAATAGGGTAGATATGTTGGCAGTAAAATGCATGAGGACAGTACATAGTATGAGGAGGGTTGATCGTACTAGAAACAACCCTCTGAGAGAAAGGTATGTCTGTAAACTGAGTACGAGTCAAAGCTAAAATGGATGCATTGATGTGGTGTGGACATGTGCACAGAATGAGTGAAGAGAGACTGACTAAGAGGACGTTAAGTGTCAGAAGAGAGAGAGAGAGAGAGAGAGAGAGAGAGAGAGAGAGAGAGAGAGAGAGAGAGAGAGAGAGAGAGAGAGA
>JAUUDZ010450952.1:1194-12641 GCA_032361705.1 Panulirus versicolor
CTCGCATTTATTTTTATTTTTTTTTTTGTACTTCAAGCACCGCTTCATGCTTAAGATATCGCTGCAAAATAATTTTATTTCGATTTGATTTTAGGATTTTGATCCGACAAAGATCTTGCTGAGGCGTTGTTATCAGTGTTGCAGTTTTGTTTTCACTCTGATCACATTTAATCTCGTACACTTATTTTTTTTTCGTCGATCAGACTAACTAAATCATTTTGATTTACTCTGCAGATTATTTCCCCTTTTTTATATTAAGCTACTCTATTACCTAGTTATGAGTCCACTAATTTTCTGTCAGACTTAAGATGTTTGAAGGTGTAGCAAACCTTTCACTCAGTGTATTTCATTGTGTTGTAGTCAACTAAGTGCTGCAAGTCTTTCCTCTTCCTCACTAAAGGTTGGGGAGTATTCCACACACTGCTGCCTGAGTGTGTCATGGACCACAATGTAGGTATGAGAGAAAAGGAATGTTGCTGTTGTAGGTACCAATTTTTTCCTATCTCCAGACTGTTCCTTTGAAATGTCAAAAACTATTCATTGCTTTGATTTCTGCATTTCTTTTAGTTTCCTCTCTACACACATTTCCATACAGAGCCACTCTGTTGGAGGAAAGGGCAAGAATCTTCAGAGAACTAAATATACATGTGGGAAAAATGTGTCAAAGTACTAAATATACACGTGAGAAAATGTGTCAGTATGGTAATATAGGAATGCGTCAAAACAGCCAGGAAGCCGTGGCAAGCCTCCATGTGTTTGGTGATGGGAGGAATGACGTTGAAAGTACCCTTGTCTCACGGGGATGGAGGCCACTATCTCACCGCCGTTGTACGAGTTTTCGCTCTGCAATTAAGAGGTTAACTCTTTCAAGAGTTTTAAGGTCAAGACAAAGAGAATTATTGAAGGCACTGGGAGGGAGGGTGGCTCCGTCTGCGTCAGGAGGTGGGGAGGAGACCGGGGTGACTAATAATATCCACGTAGAAGGGGAGAAGCTGCGGTGAATATAGAACGTAATCCGCTTACATCTGGTCATTCAAGTCCAATATTTGGGGCAGAGGTCTTATGTAGGTCTTATCGCTGCTATGTTTGGCTGCTCAGGCTAAGACGGTGCGGGTGAGATATATTAAGTCTGGTCAGGGGTGTACTTCTGTTGTGCCGTGTGGATGCGGTCCCTACTGTTACTCTTGACTTCCCACCCTGGTAGTGAGTGTGGTATATGGTGTATTGCGTGATGTGGTGAGGCATGGGTCTCATATGGCATGGTACAGTGGGTTACGTGGCGTTGCGGAACCAGGTGTATGTGGCCTGGCTTAGAGTGTATCGTGTAGACCAACCCTTAAGGTTGGCGCTGGTGCTACCAGTATACTGGTACGTGTGCCAGTGTTTCTAGGTGCCTGGTACCGAGTACGTGCTGGTACTATGGGCATGGCAGCGCTGCAGGTGCATCCTAGTGTATCACTGTCATGTACCTGGTACTTGTACTTTTACGTTCACCCAGTACTCTCGTAGTAATTGCACAGTTAACACTAACTTAACCTCGTGATCGCAACGGTACAACCCCGTGAGCGTGACGGTGCGACCCTAGAGCAAGACGATACGACCCTCGGGCATGACAGCCATCGTACCCAAGGGTCGTACTGCCGTGCTCAGGAGGTTAAGGGTAAAATTGTGTTTTGAGCCTTCGAATCCCCGCCGATATGAAGACGACTCTTCCCCTTTTCCCTTCTGAGGCCCCGGGAGGAAAGGAGTTTTTTGTTGGTATTTCGGGCGTTCTTGATGACATCGAGACATCTTGTACGGACGACGTCATACGTACGTAGTCTCACGGAGCCAGCCTGTGGCCCCTCCCTGCCCTGCCCACCGTCTCGGAGGGCCTGGCGGGCTGCCTCGGTTTGTTTTGTCATCGTTAGCTGTTGTGGCGACGTCGGCACGGCGCGCCACACTTTCCGTTTATATTTTGAATTTCAACCGGAAGCCGCCCCGCGCACCGCGTTTGTCTTTTGAAACTAGCGCCGTTCGGATTTCCCACCTTGGTCTCGACTTGGGCTTGGAGTGTATCCTTTCATTGCAGATAATTTCCCTATGGAGTAGGTGTATAAGTTTAGAAAATGTATGATAATGTATCGTGTTATGTGTCATGTGTTCATAGTTTATCTCGTAGTCGATACGGAGTTCGGGGCAGTTTTGTTTCGTGTATTGGTCTAGACTTGGCCGCGGTCTGATGATTGGATGTGTCCTTTGTGAATTCTACCTGGGTTTGCCATCTCTTTCAGGGGAAAATCAGAGATGTTAATGTATGTTTGTTCGTCGCTTGTTGGGTTGGTGGGGGTTAGGGGGAAAGGGTGTGGGGGGAGGGGGGGGTAGGAACATGGGCGTGGTGCGTTAGGGCGTGGTTCCTCAGAGCTGGTGTGCTTCTCTGTGGTTGAGTAAGTTTGCAGCGTTGCTTGTGTATACCTCCGGGCCCGTGCCTGTATTTATATGAGGCTATGTAATTACTTGCACTGTATGGCGAGGGAGGTTTGCGTTCGTGGGGCCTCGTATCTTGAATCTTTTCTGTCAACACAGCTTGATAAATGTCTGTATGGTTTCTGCACTCACACTATCATAATTCAGCTTATTTCATTCCTTCTCTACCCTTGTTCAGGAAAAGTAACAGGTTTCTTTTGTAATTTCCCGTAATTGCTTTTGATTCTTCTGTACTTGCAACTTTCAAAGAACTGTTCATTATCTACGTCAAAAAACTTCCGTCATCGCTGATGGAAAACTTTAAAGCTTGTAACTTTTCCATGTAACTCAACTCTCTTAATTCTGGTACCATCTATATTATCCTTTTCGGGAATTTGTTAGTCATTTGTGCTTTTTTTACAGAGGTGAGTAAATTTGCCTAGCACGTCATGATTTTAGCCTAATGTAGACTGTGAACAACATGTAATTGATTGCAGTTCTAATATTTGCCATTAGACAGTTTGCCTCTTTCACTGTTCTTCTAATTTGGGACTCTGGTGACAAGGTAGGAACGATTTCGACTGTAAAGTTTTTCTGAGCTCATGTCCTGCTAGATAATGTTCATTTACCACGTAATTGCTTTCTCCCATCCTCATTACCGTATATTTTCTTGACTATCGTCAGCCTTTTATGACATTAGCATTGAAGTCTCTCCTGCTCTCCCTGTTAATTGATGCAATCCTCCTCGCATTTCACTTCCCTGCTGAGCGTAGCATCATCCGCAAATGTAAAAGTTCAGTCCTTCCAGTAAATCTTTCATTTAGAACAAGAAGAACAGTGGTCCCAGAGCAGCCCCCTGTGGCACGCCACTCATGAGATCAGCCCATTCCGAAGAGGCTTCTGTGACGTGCGTCCTTTGTTCCCTTCCATTAAGATAATCATCAGTCCGTCGAGAGAGTGTGCCACTTATTCATACCAGGAGATCCAGCTTTTTTTATTTTTTTATCATCCTTCTATGTGTGACTGTCAAATGCTTTCTGGTAGTCCAGATACAGACCTCCAGGCCTTTTCTTTTGTCTAAGAGGTTCGTTACGTGTGATCTTTTCCCCTGAAACCTTTTTGTCCCTCACTCAGGTAATTTCTCATCTGCCGGAAGTCGTCCAGTTGTTTTCTGATTGTCTTTTTCTTGCATATCACAGTCATCAGGAGGACAGGACTGTCGTGTAGTTCAGCGCCTTCTTCTGGTCTCCTTTCTTGTAGATAAGTATAATGTTTGCTCTCTTCCGCTCCCCTGGCATTACACCATTTTCCAGCGACATCTTGAACAACATTTCATGTGGTTTGTCCAAGTGTATTTTCATACATCCTCAGTACACATGGACCCTTCAGTTTATATCTTCTGTAGATATTTCATTGCTTATCATTAACCTTCCCTTCCCCTCCCCATTCCATCTGTCTGGCGTTAGGGCTTCATTGACTTCCACTCGCATATCCTTAAATCATCCTCTTTAACTCTTTCCTCTGAGTCCATTAATCAAATTAGATGTCAATTAACTGGAAACTTGCTCCTGGTCAGTTCACGGAAGATTTAAGATCACTGCTTGTCTTCAACTCGGTATTCTTTTCAAAGTTTCTCTGTTCCTCCTTTTTATCCTGCTATACTCGTGTTTTGCTCCCTTGTACCTTCGCTTTTTAGAGATTTTCATTGAACCGCTCATCCCTTTTAATCATCATGCCCTCTGTATTTGACGCTGAAGTCACCCAAGCCCCTACTGTTTCACTGTAAATTTTACAGACCCTTCTAACACGATTCCCTGGTTCCTGGCAATTGAATTTCATTTCGTAGATTTTGTTTCCGTTGAAATTATTGTTTTATGTAATTTCCACAGCTAAATTTTCTCTTCTATTATGGTCTCATCACTTCCCTTTTTACCTCCTCATTTACCACGTAATTAACATATGATATTCTCAGTTTCCATACTGCAATGAGTTAATGGTGGTGTATCAGTCCATCTCATCCTTATGTGTTCCTTTACATCTTCGTATGTAGAATATTTCTATTTACAAAACGAAGACTTGTGTCTCCATGAATTTCCATCTCCATGAGAATCTAAATTCCGTGTGTCTGTCTCTTATGATTAAAATCCTCCAGTACTTCACCATCTCATGGAAGTGCTTGTTTCATCGCTTTATGGAGCATCCTCAATGTTACTTCATTGTTATCACTGTATATCTGTTTTGGGTTATTAGAATTCCTTTGACTTTCCCATGAAATAAGATTTGAATGGGCCATCGTCTTATTAACGCGACCCATCCCGCACTGCGTTTGTTGAACACACCCAGTAAGGACTCCCGATTTCCCTCGCCGTCCAGTGTCATCAATATTTTTGTTTCACTCAGTCTTATGGACGTTCTCTTGGGTGATGCAGTCTCTAGGACAACAAGAATATAACCTTCTCGCTCTGTTTGCTTTTGAATCATTGTCCCTATTTTCCTCTGTTCATATTTCTGATGAGCCCCCATGACTGAACTGGTTCGTTGGTTCGGTGTCCGTGCCCTTTGACTGCTTTTTTTCAAATCCCCAACCTCTACTCTCATCTCATGACACTTTGTATGTCCCTTGATTTGGCTCCTCACTTTCTTTATCCCCCCCTCCTCCAACTTTCTTAACTTCTGATCCTATTTCTCAATAACTTCCTTCAATTTATCTTCCCTCATGGTCTTTGTTGACTCGTATTCTATTTCTTCCCTTAACTTCCTTCCGATCTGGTCACTACTGATGGTTCAGGGTACCTTCCCCTGTCTGAATCCAGTTCTGTGTGCGTTTGTTTGTGATTATGTTTTGTACGTATTGGGTTGGGACACAGCAGACTTTTTAAGTAACGTAGTTTCATTCATGTGTGAACGTATGCCATTATATTGGTGAACGTATTCCTTGCTTCGTTTTCTGTTTGAGTTTCCTCGTTGATCGTTCCCTGGGTGTTTCAAGGAATTGATCATTATCGACATTTAAGCGTTGATTCAAAAAGCTTAAGATTTGTAATGTTTCACTTCTTTCTTCTGTCTTGCAATTCGGGTAATTCCTTGCTTGGTAGACTTTCCCTGTAGCTCATCCGCCTTACTTTAAGTACGGTCTCTGTGGCTCTTCGTTGTGCTTGAGCTGAACTATGTCTCTTCAAACCAGGATGACAAGACTAGTAATGGCTGCTGTGATGTCTGTATTACGTATGATGTAAATGAATTTTTCAAAATCACATTCATGGGCTTAAAGAAAATGTATACACAGGCCAGTAAAAGTTCTTCCTTCTGTACAGTTTACTGCTAATATTATGGTCCTAGTGAGGAACTGAGCTCTATATTAATCCTTTAAGTCGCTCGTATTGGAGGATTCATATAGTTTGGTCCTTGTAAGGTGATAGGACAGTCATGGCCTGGCACAACGTAGCCTAACCTAACGATGAAGATGGTTTAGTTTCATCATTCACTGCCGGCACCTGTCTAGGTCCGTGTCTATAGATTGTTGCATTCAAGGTATAGCGATGATGACAGGCGTAACTCAGCCTCGTTGTAGTGTAGGTAGTAGGCATGGAGCAACAGTGTACTGTACAGCTGCGGGTATCAGTTCTAACTTGTGTTACACTGTACTCTGGAGACATGGTTACAAACTTACACCCACGAGGGAACGACCTGGCACGAGGATACGGTCCTCGGGCATGACGGCCGGGATCTCGGCGATACCCTGATGGTTCGGGTCAGATGTTACACCCTCGTACCCAAGGGTCGTCCTGACTTACGAAAAGGTCGTACCGTCGTGGTTAAAGGTCGTACCCTCGTACTAAGAGGTTAATGATACCCCGTGCGAGACCAGCAAGAAGTTCCCAGTTCCTGGAAGTTATTCTTGACTTGGAAAATTGCCTTAAACGACAGGAGCAACATGAAGCAAAAGGTATTCCAGATATGCAATACACGGCTCGTGTGTGTGTAGCAGTGTTAGCGTGTGTCCTGCGGTGACGGACGCACTGTGATGGAATGAAGATACAAAGTGGTCAGTCTGTCGACGAGATAGACTTGGTGAAGGAGGTTGGAAGATGACAAAAGTGGTGATGATAGTGATCATGATAATGGGAGCTATCACAAACAGCCTCTACCGGACCAAGTGGTCTGTTGCAGTCGACATTTCTTTGTTTTGGTAGTGGCAGAAAAGTTGTTAGGAACACGAAATGTAATGAGGGTAAGGAAGCACACAGGAGCACTACTGGAAGTGAAGTGAGGAGTGGTTTGAAGTGGTTCTCAGGATTACGGAGGAGTGGCAAGGTAACGTAGCTGAAGAGGAGAGATCTAGATGGGAAATGGTTTTACAGTACATCTGGATAACTCTTATCGGAGATGAAAGGCGTAGTTGAAAGGTTTGTGAAACGCAAGTGAAGAATTGTTATCCAAATTAGGGACTTCGGGGAGGAGGCTTGGGAGGAGGAGGAGGAGAGACGCAAGAAAAACAGGTAACTTGGAGTGTTGAGGGTCTTGGAGTGGAGTGAGGGAGGAGTCAGGGTGGTGCTGATGATGGTGAGCATCAGGTGTGGGGGATTTTAGCCTGGGTGGACTGCAGGATGGATCCACACGTGACGCACCTGTGGACGGATTAAGATGTGGATGATGTACGCATTGTATATGTTGATGTTCTGTGTAGATTTGGATAAATGGGATACATCGGTTGGTGGTGGAAATGAAGGTTAAACACATACACACACACACACACACACACACACACACACACACACACACAATACTAAAGGGTTTTGACACACATAAGGTTCATGGTTCTGATGAAATACCGAAGTTCCTCCATATGTGTTGAAGCTGTGTGTAAATATGCACTTGACACACCAAGCGCAGCGTTGTTCCGGATGTCTCCGGACAAAGGCAGAGTGCCAAGGGAGTGGAAGAGGGCAGTCGTCTTATCTTTCTCTTAAGAGAGGAGACTGGGAGGATGTGCTGAATAATCCAGACTGGTGTCCTTAACGAGCGTCGTCTGGAAAGTCCTGGAAAGATGATTCGTCAGATGGAACGTATTTTCTGCGTGTTGCAAAAGGTTACTAGGATCGGCTGGAACAAAGGAAGTAGCCAAGCAAGGATTCTTTCCTCTGAGGTTCACTCGCTTGTTCCTGACGCTGCTTTGCTCACGTGGATGATACCGATCACATACGAAAAGAAATTCCATTTGTGATCGCGGGTTTCCACCGTAGCGAGGTAGCGCCACTAGTAGACGAGGCAACAGCTTCATTTGCTCACATCCACTCTTTAGCTGACGTGTATAGTGCACAAATACCAGAGTCCACCATTCACAGCCTAGCCCCCAGACTAATTCTGTGGTTATCCCCCATACAGCTTCATATGCCCTGGTGTAGCCCACTTACAGCACGTTTCTCCTGTATACCACATCGCTCCAATTTGTTCTGTTACATGGATACTTCTCACCCTCAGGTCCTGGCACCACAAACGTTCTTTCACTCCGTCCTTCTCTTTCCTTCTCGGGCATCGCCTCTCTCCTACTCTCTCCACTTGTCTTCACGTATCCAACTATTTAACTCGCTCTGGTCTGCTCTCTATCTCTCAATCAGACTGGCTTAACTACCACATTTTGCTCTGTCATTCCCAATACGATCAACCCCCCTCACACCACATACTGTCCTCAGGCATTTCATTTCCATCACAATCACGCTCTTCCGTTCCTATTCAGTCAGGGTCCAAGATTCTCTCATCCATACAACACCTCTAGGAATACTGTACCTTCAGACATACCAAATCTCTACCCAGACATACAGTGATATCTTCCACACACTCCTCACTGCACCCAGGAATCATGTGCACCTCTCCCACCCCATGACTCGCATCAGTTCTCGTGGTTCCATCCGCTGCCATGTCCATTTCCAAGGACAAGTGCTCCACTTCCTTCGCACTCAACACGTCATGTCTCATCCCTTGTTAAACCTCATTATCATAGTTTTATTCAGATCAACTCGACCTCCTCCGTTCACAATATCTCAGACTCGGACACCACCTTATAGATATCTGTATGTGCAAACAGCAACCGACTCGCCTCCTAGGCCCCTCCCACCTCCTTCAGGGGCATACCGAAGAAAGAGCGGGCTGGGGCGATCGCCCTTCCCTTTGATTTATACAGTGTGCAATAAACGTACAAAAACTACTAATTATATATCTTTATAATTATCATAACCTCATCAGTTTCTAGAAAAGAAGAATAACAAACTTTCTTTTATTTTTTTCATAAATTTTTTTTTTTTTACTCAGAGTAACTCATTTGTTTGATTTACTCTGTAGATAAAACCTAGAAGATAAGCAACCAACCTCCCAACTTAGTTTCATACCCCACCCCCCCAGACATGTACGAGTTACATTTGTAGCCGACGCTAATATCTCCAAATTGCAGTGACGTTATGGACAGCTCAAGAGGCAGTAGCCACTGTATATGAAAATTGTTTTTTTTTTCCACGAGGAAAATAATGTTTTCGTATGTGTCACTTTTGAGCTTTTATCATCATGATATCGCGTTCGTAATTCATATACTCCCCCGCCTGCCATTGACCAAATCCTGGGTAAGCGCCTGCCCCTCAGTACATTGTACAACCGCCCCTGTCTTCACGACCCTCGCATTCACTTCCTTCAACCTTCCCGTCCATGAACGGATCAAATAGCCATGATGACATCACACGCCACTAAAGCAGACCTACCCTCACGTGGAACCACTCACCCTCCCCTCCTTCCTTGTTCGCACTCACACTGTACTCTCCCGATCTCCTGTCGTAGGCTTCTCCAGGTCCATGAATGCCATAGACGCATATGTCCCATTCTCAGAGTAATTCTCATACAAATTTCTCAAAGCAAACCCCCCAGATCCACACATCCTCTGCTACTCCTGAAGCCACGTTTTTCCTCACTAGTCTGATGCTCCATGCTTGCCTCCACCCTCTCCGTCACCACTCACTTGTTCAGTGTTGCCCTTCTAAACAATAGATAGAGCCAGTGGGTGGTTCTCTCCTAAGCAGGAGGTGGAACCAGTGGATATTGCCCTCCTAAATGGACACAGTCGGTGGGGTTTCCTTCCATAAGAGGTAGAGAGCCAGTGAGGTTTCTCTCCGAAACAAGAAGTAGAACCAGTGGGTGATTCCCACCAAAGGGAAAGGCTCTCGTAGATTGGTCCATTCCTTCGCAGTTTAGAATTAATTTTGGTGTTCAGTTCCTTGACAACCTGCAGGAGCGGCGTCCATTATTTGAAATGAGGTGGCTGGGACCTCGCCATTATGAGGGGGAGGGGAGGGAGGGTGAACCATTATATGTGACTCTAACTAAACAACTTTAATTCGACATCAAAACTTGGCTGACGAGAGGTCATTTAAACCTTTGGGGCAATGGTGCGGAATGTCGAGTATCCCCCGGCGTCTGGCCGCCGGTTTATGCCCTTCTCGAACGTGCATTGTTAAGAGAGAGCAAAAAAAGTTTGGTAGTTAGAGGCACTATCTAGTTTACAAGTACAATTATAGCGAGGGGGCACGCCTGTTCCTGGCCTCTCCTGATACTGAGTGGATCCCGGGCTATTGGTCCTCTCGATTAGATAGCATCATTCTCGTACGGGTCGTTGGAGGTGGTAGGAGTTTTGTTCTTCCGTGTGAGGGGTCACGATGGTCGCGAGGGAGGGAGGGAGGGAGGGAGGGGCGGTGGCTCGCCCCAGCCACCCAGCACACCCACCACCAACTGGGGATAAGGCAAGGGAATAAAAGAGAACTGGGAGGAATTAGTTATCGTGGCTCTGGATATGGTCGGTGATGCTTGTGTGACTTCTATATGAGAGAGACGAAGAGGAGGAGGAGGGTGAGGAAGACATTAGGTGGAAGTGCAAGGAGGGAGGGAGGGAGGGAAATGGAGGGAGAGGGAAAGGCGGAGAAGTGGCTGAACACATCGCTGGCGGGAGGAGACACAGGGGGATGGACGAAGGGAAACCTGGTTGCCTGATGTGATATGTTGGGTCAGGGGTCATGGCTGACCCCAGAGCTGTGGTAGGGGTCAAGAGTCAAGATTCAAGACTAACACCACGGTTGGGATATAGGTTAGGGGTCAGGGCTTACCCAAGGGCTTTGATGTAAGTTCGGGGTCATGACTGACCCCCGGGCTGAGGTGTGGGTCACGGGTAATGGATGAACCCACGGCTGGTATGTAGGTAAGGGGTGGACCCTAGGGCTGAGGTATGGGTCAGAGGTCAGGATTCAGGGCTGACTCCAGGGGTGTGATTTGGATCAGGGGGTCATGGCAGAGAGAGAGAGAGAGAGAGAGAGAGAGAGAGAGAGAGAGAGAGAGAGAGAGAGAGAGAGTTTCTCTGGAGGGGAGCGATTGGGACATCCGAAATCCCATTCCTTACTTTGGGACGACTTCCTCGGGGACAGCAATCAGTATTAGTATGTGTGAAGAGAAGAGACATGAGATGAAGGAAATAAGGCGAAGCGAAAAAAAATCACAGCAGAGAGGAAAAGAAAGAGACAGTAAGACAAGTGAGGCACGGGGCCGAGATATAAGACGAGGTAGAGAATAGACAGAAGATAGCTCGAAGAATTGACAGAGGGGTAGGGCACATGGACGACAGGGTTTAGCGGACGTAGTTCATGATATTCAACCAGATACCCAGCTTGAGTGATGGTATAGTGGCCTTCTGTCAAGAGTAGCTGATCCGTGCGGGAATAATGTGTCTGCTTATGTAGCTGGGGGAGCTGTAACTACCCACTCATTGGAACAGTGGCCGGGTGGATCCTGGCCCAGCCAAGCCATCTGTTTGGATTATTGTCAGGAAATGACGACCGGACATGAGGGATGATGAATCAAGACCCGCTTGTGCAAGCTGACGAAGATCGTGAGAGGCAAGGCTCACTGAGAGAGAGAGAGAGAGAGAGAGAGAGAGAGAGAGAGAGAGAGCGCGAGAGAGCGCGTGGGGTGGG
>JAUUDZ010450963.1:0-12640 GCA_032361705.1 Panulirus versicolor
CATTTTTTCGCTTGTTTCCTTGCGCTACCTCGTTAACGTGGGAGACAGCAACTGAATAGCGCGAATGACTGGGAGATGTATAAAAGAAAGAGGCAGGAGTTCAAGAGAAAGATGCAAGAGGAGAAAAAGAGGGCAAATGAGAGTTGGGGTGAGAGAGTATCATTAAATTTTAGAGAGAATTAAAAGATGTTTGGAATGAGGTAAAAAAGTGCGTCAGACAAGAGAACAAATGGGAACATCTGTGAAAGGGGCAAATGGGGAGGCAATAACAAATAGTGGTGAAGTGAGAAAGAGATAAAGTGAGTTTTTCTTAAAGGTTTGTTGAGTGTGTTTGATAAAAGAGTGGCAGATACAAGGGTGTTTTCGCCAGGATGGTGTGAGAATTGAGAGGGTCAGGGAGAATAGTTTGGTAAACAGAGAAGAGGTAGAGAAAGCTTTGCGAAAGATGAAGCAAGGAAGGCGGCAGGTTGGGATGGTATTGCAGTGGAATTTGATAAAAAGGGGAGTGACTGTGTTGTTGATTGGATCGTAAGGATATTCATTGTATGTATGGATCACGATGAATTGCCTGAGAATTGGCGAAATGCATGCATAGTGTCATCGTACAAAGGCAAAGGGGATGAAGTTGAGTGTACAAATTGTAGTGACATAAGTTTGTTGAGTATTACTGGGAAATTATATGGGGGGGGGGGTAATGTTTGAGAGGGTAAAGGTATGAACAGAGCATCAGACTGGGGGAGAGCAGTGTGGTTTCAGAAGTGGTAGAGGATGTGTGGATTAGGTGTTTGTTTTGAGAAATGTATGCGAGACATACTTAGAAAATCAGATGGATTTGTATGTAGCATTTATGAATCTGATGAAGGCATATGATAGAGTTGATAGAGATGCATGTGGAAGGGCTTAAGAGTATATGATGTTGAAGGTAAGTTCCTCGAAGCAGTGAAAAGTTTTTATGAAGTGTGTAAATCATATGTACGAATAAAAAGAAAAGAAACTGATTGGGTTCCAGTGAATGTCAGTTTGCGGCAGGGGTGCATGATGTTTCCATGGTTATTTGATTTGTTTATGGATGGGGTGGTTAGTGATGTGAATGCAAGAGTTTTGGAGAGAGGGCAAGTATGCATAGTGTTTTGGATGAGAGCTTGGGAAGTGAATCAGTTGTCGTTCCCTGATGATACAACGCTGGTGGCTGATTCGGGTGAGAAACTGCAGAAGCTGGTGACTGAGTTTGGCAAAAGAAGAACGCTGAGAGTGAATATGAATAAGAGCAACGGTTATTAGGTTCAGTAGGGTTCAGGGACAAGTTAACTGGGAGGTAAGTCTAAATGGAGAAAGACTGGAGGCAGTGAAGTGTTTTAGATACCTGGAAGTGGACTTAGCAGCTAATTGGAACCATGGAAGCGGAAGTGAGTCTCACGGTGAGGGAGGAGGTGACGGTTCTGGAATCGTTGAAGAATGTGTGGAAGGCGAGAACGTTATCTCGGAGAGCAAAAATAGGTATGTTTGAAGGAATAGTAGTTCCAACAATGTTATATGGTTGCGAGGCATGGGCTATAGATAAGGCTGTGCAGAGGAGGATGGATATGTTGGAAATGAAATGTTTGAGGACATATGTAGTATAAGGAGGTTTGATCAAATAAGTTATGTAAGGGAAAGAGAGATGTGTATCAATAAAAAGAGTGTGGTAGAGAGAGAAGAAGAGGGGTGTGATGAAATGGTTTGGACATATGAGTGAGTGAGGAAAGATTGACAAAGAAGATATATGTGTCATAGACGGAGGGAACAAGGAGAAACGGGAGACCAAATTGGAGGTGGAAGGATGAAGTGAAAAAAAATTTGAGCGATCGGGGCTTGAACATACAGGACGGTGAGAGGCGTGCACGAGATAGAGTGAATTGGAATGATGTAGTATACCTGGGTCGACGTGCTGTCAATGGACTAAACCGGGGCATGTGAAACGTCTGGGGTAAACCATGGAAAGGTGTGTGGGACCTGGATGTGGATAGGGAGCTGTGGTTTCCCTTTTCTGGGAATTCCTACACCTGCAAGACTGCTTTACCTCCGGCAGGAAGAAAATAATGGAGTGTCAGGTACTGATCAGAGCCAATATCAAACATACAGCCCTGCTTACATACATAATTATGTCAATCCAGAGGCAAGTCCAGTTTGGTGTTGATGAAAATGGTAAGAATCAGTTACTTCCCTTTCATTCCAGATTCATGTATCTTAGCAATATGGTAAGGTTAGCATTCTAATGTTGCTCACGTCACAGTAGCAATATGGTAAGGTTAGCATTCTAATGTTGCTCACGTCACAGTAGCAATATTCTCTTATGATAGAACCGGGAGTTAGAACTTGAACAAATTATTATAACAATAGTATACTAAAGTTTCATTTACTTTTATCTAAAAAAAAGTAAAGAGTGATTTTCATGATAATCATTCTATCCAATCAGAAAATTCTATTCTGAAAAGAATAATACAGTGAGGTGTCAGGATCACCATGGCTCAGTTCCAACTGGTGTCGCATAAATTGGTATCAAATGATAATTTTTTTCATGATTTCCAGGTTTGACCTGATTGATAATCCTCTTTATTAATCTGATGACACTATGAATAATATAAGCTCTTGTTTTAAACCTAAAGATTATATTACACTCTCGAACATAATGCTTGAATGAAACCTTTCCTTCCACAGAAGAAATCTTACATCTTGTGTTATGTTAGATGCGCGTCACCAGATATCTCTCTTGTAAACAAACACTTGTAGATCTGATAGCAAAATGTTGACCCTACCCCAGCGATGGATACTAGGTCGATAATCTGCCCTCTATCCTCAGCTTCACCCACCCTGACGGCACTGTGCACGAGATGACCTACGTGGCAGACGAGAACGGCTTTCGTCCGTCGTCCGACATGCTGCCCGTCGCACCTGTCAATCCGCACCCCATCCCTCCACACGCCCTGGAGCAGATAGAGAAGGCCAAGCGTGAGGAGCAGGAGGCAGCTACTGCAGGATACGACGAGGCTGGTGCTCCTCCATCCGAGCAACGTGGCCAATACCAGCAGGTGAGGGCACGTGTTATGCGACAAATCTGACTTTCTCAATGATTAAATATTCGGCAGAAAATCCATTTCTGGATATTCAGGTTACAAAAGATTCCAGCAGGTTTATCTGATTCAGTAGATTCCAGTAGGTAAAAATCTTCCAGTAATAGTCCTGACGACAAGGGATTTAAGAATCACGTTTGGGTTGACAAATAATTCTGTGAATTCTTCTTTTATAAACTTATAACATTGCCACCACACCTTCGTCCTCAAGGGTCATAGCAAACGGAAGTGCATGGAAAAGATAGATAACAGATTGAGGTTGTTTGTTGTGACATCCTAAAGAAATTAGGAGAAACAGGACAACACAGCAGAAGGTACCTCCTCACCCATCTTTCCCTCCGGCAGGAAAATGGAAGCAAATAAAATTCCATTCAGTGTAGGGGTACATACTTCCATGGAAATTTTGTAGGAGAGTGTGAAGCGGAAATAGTTCCTTATGAGAATATCTGCTCTGTGGCTGGAGACTGAAAAAGAAAGGCAAGATTAAACTTGATATCTTTACTGATGTTGGACACAAGGGAAATATTTGTTTAGTCTTCATTTAAAAAGTATTTAGAATATTTGCATTAACTGCAAATATGAGAGGTAGCTTACTCCAGTGATCCAACACTATTGCCCTCATTGCTATTACTTTTCTCTCCTTTTACAATTCATATCATAACTTCTGCTCATCAGATGTATGGATAAAGTAAAGAAAGTTTCGTATGATATGTTGTGAAAATCATCTAATATCTTAAAGCCTTCAATCAGTTTTCTCCGTTGTTTTGCTTTTGTTTTGTTTTGATATCTTTTGAGTTTTTCATATCATTTCTGTGTGAGAGAATTAGTTTGGTTATTTTGAATTCGCTCAAGTTTCTCGTCATCTTTAGCTTGATTTGATGACTAGAACTGAACGGCGTACTCCACATAGGGTCTAACTAGTGCATTGTAAAGGGTGAGCATCGTATCCTCAGCTTTCTAGTTTACATTTCTAGCTATGAAACCTAACATCCTGTTGGCTTTATTGTATTTGAGCCGTTTTGATAAATGTTTCTTTTCCTACACCTCAAAGCTTTGGAGCTCTTTACCCTTTCATGAACTGGCACATTTTAAAAGACAGGTTTTTCACTTCCTTCAAAATTCGTAAATACTTTCCCTTATCTCTTCTTTTTTCCGTTCATATTTGAATTAAGGCCAGGCCTTGATGTGGACTCTTGTCCGTGACTGGAACCTCCAACGTAAAACAAAAATATGTAGCTGAACGTTGTTTACCATATTTAAGGTCATTACTGATAATTACCACAAGGTTCTTCGTCTAGTTTAGCTTGTAGTACATGGGTCACAAGTATTTTGTATTCATAATTCATATCTTGGCAGCATTGTGCATTAAATTGCATTTACCAATACTGAAATCCATCAATCATGTCTCTGTCCACTACATCAGTTTATCAAAATCCTTCTGAATCTTGTCAGTCATCTTTTGAGTTGGTTGTCTTTCCCAATTTCCTGTCGTCGCCAAGTTTTGAGATGTTACTGGTGTCTTTAGGTTAATGACGTATATGATGAACAGTGTAGGTCCCGGGACTGAGCCTCGTGGAATTCCACTAGACACATGAAGACAGTCACATGATTCCGCATTCAGTATCACACTGTTTACCCTTCTGAGGGCCAGCCAGTCCTCTATCCACGAGCAGAGTTGAACTGTGCCGTGAGCTCTAGCATATTCATCTCGCATTTGAGAGGTATTCAACTGAGAGATTAGTTAAATCCACTGAAAAATCATACCACCACAGATAAAGGATCGAAACCTATGTAAAGAAGGATAGTACACTTAAGCGCCCCCCTCCAGCAGCTGGGGGTTAGATCATGACGAAACCATTAGCAGGTAGGGAGAGCATGGGCGCGTGGTGTTGCTGGGCGAGGCTTAGTGAGGCGCACACCAACATCGCGTGGGGGTTCACCCCGTAGTAAACACATCTGACGTAATCTCCACTACGTGTTTACTGCTTACGCTTTGAGATATTAGGATTAATGCACATCAGGTTCGACATCATACGTGGAACAGCCGTAAATGTAGGCGAGGAAGGTATTTCCCAGGTTAAGGTCACAAAGGTAGAGATGCATCTCTCTAACGAGTTTAACAAGTTTTCACCAGGTGGTGCAGGCCAGGAGTTGAACACATCCAACAATGGACCAGAATCTCTCGCGTTGGCTCTTGCCAGTTCAGTTGGTCAGTGTTGTCCAGTTAGACAACACATTAAAACCTGCTTTTGTAAACCAGAACTAACCGCTTTAATCACTTAGTTCTACTGAGCTCTGTAAGTCATTCCTGCCCGTTCACTTATCATGCACTAAATGTGAAATGAATAGCATTAACGCACATAATTACTGAGGTCTACTTGGTTGAGTAACCCAGTACTACCTGGTTGAGTAACCCAGTACTACCTGGTTCAGTAACCCAGTACTACCTGGTTCAGTAGCCCATTACTACCTGGTTCAGTAAGCCAGTACTATCTGATTCAGTAACCCAGTAATACCCAGTTCAGTAACCCAGTACTACGTGGTTCAGTAACCCAACACTACCTGGTTCATCAACCCAATGCTACCTGGTTCAGTGACCCATTACTATCTGGTTCAGTAACGCAGTACTACCTGGTTCAGTAACCCAGTACTACCTGGTTCAGCAAGCCAGTACTCTCTGGTTCAGTAACCCAGTACTACCTGGTTCAGAAGCCTAGTACTACCTGGCTCAGTAACCCAGTATTACCTGGTTAAGTAACACAGTACTACCCGTTTCTGTAACCCAGTACTACCTGGTTCAGTAAAGAAGTACTACCTGGTTCAGTAACCCAGTACTACCTGGCTCAGTAATCCAGTACTACCTGGCTCAGTAACCTAGTACTACCTGGTTCAGTAACGAAGTACTACCTGGTTCAATAAGCAGGTACTACCCAATTCAGTAATCCACTACTACCTGGTTCAGTAACCCAGTACTACCTGGTTCATTAAGAAAGTACTATCTGGTTCACTAAACCAGTACTACCTGGTTCAGTAACCGAGTACAACCTGGTTCAGTAACCTAGTACGACCTGGTTCAGTAATCCAGTACTACCTGGTTCAGTAACGAAGTACTACCTGGTTCAGTAACCCAGTACTACCTGGTTCAGCAACCCAGTACCACCTGGTTCAGCAACCCAGTGCTACCTGGTTCAATAACTCAAAACTATCTGGTTCATTAAACCAGTACTACTTGGGTCAATAACCTTGTGCTACCTGGTTCAGTATCCCAAAACTACCCTGGTTCAATATTCCAGTACTACCTGGTTCAGTAATCCAGTACTACCCAGTTCAGTATCCCAGTACTACGTGGTTCAGTAACCCAGTACTACCTGGCTCAGTAACCCAGTATTACCTGGTTCAGTAACCCAGTACTACCTGGTTCAGTAACCCAGAACTACCCGGTTTAGTAACGAAATACTACCTGGTTCAGCAACCCAGTACTACCTGGTTCAGTAACATAATACTACGTTGTTCAATAGCCCAGTACTACCTGGTTCAGCAGCCCATTACTACCTGGCTCAATAACCCATTACTACCAGATTCAGTAACCCAGTACTACCTGGTTCAGTAACCCAGTCCTAACTGGCTCAGTAACCCAGTACTATCTAGTTCAGTAACCTAGTACTACCTGGTTCAGTAATCCAGTACTACCTGGTTCAGTAACCCAGTACTACCTGGTTATATAACCCAGTTCTACCGGATTCAGTAACCTAGTACTACCTGGTTCAGTAACGTAGTACTACCTGGTTCAGTAACCCAGTACTAACTGGTTCAGTAACCCAGTACTACCAGGTTCAGTAACCCAGTACTACCTGGTTCAGTAGCCCAGTACTTCCTGGTTCAATAACCTAGTACTACCTGGTTCAGTAACCCACTACTACCTGGTTCAGTAACCCAGTACAACCTGGTTCAGTAACCCAGTACTACCTGGTTTAGTAAGCCAGTGCTACCTGGTTCAGTAACCCAATACTGCCTGGTTAACTAAGTCAATACTACCTGGCTCAGTAACGTAGTGATACCTGGTTCAGTAAGCCGGTACTGTCTGGTTCAATAACCCAGTATTACCTGGTTCAGTAACCCAGTACTACCTGGTTCAGTAACCCAGTGCTACCTGGCTCAATTACCCAGTACTACCCGATTCAGTAACCCAATACTACCTGGTTCATTAACCTAGTACTATCTGGCTCAGTAACCCAGTATTACCTGGTTCAGTAACTCAGGACTACCTTGTTCAATAATCCAGTACTACCTGGTTCAGTAACCTAGTACTTAGTGGTTCATTAACCAAGTACTACCTGGTTCAGTAACCCAGTACTGCCTGGCTAAATAAACCAGTTCTACCAGGTTCAGTAACCTAGTACTACCTGGTTCAGTAACGTAGAACTACCTGGTTCAATAACCCATTACTAACTGTTTTGGTAACCCAGTACTACCTGGTTCAGTAACCCAGTACCACCTGGTTCAGTAACGCAGTACTACCTGGTTCAATAACCTAGGACTACCTGGTTTAGTAACCTAGTACTACCTGATTCAATAACCCATTACTACACGGTTCAGTAACCCTGTACTACCCGGATCAATAAGCCAGTACTCCCTGGTTAATTAACCCAGTACTACCTGGTTCAGTAACCCAGTACTACTCGGTTCAGTAACCCAGTACTACCTGGTTCAGCAACCCATTACTATCTGGTTCAGTAAGTTAGTACAACCTGGTTCAGTGACCCAGCACTACTTGGTTCAGTAACCCAGTACTACCTGGTTCAGTAAGGCAGTACTACCTGGTTCAGTAACCCAGTACTGCCTGGCTAAATATCCCAGTTCTATCTGGTTCAGTAACCTAGTACTACCTGGCTCAGTAACGTTGTACTACCTGGTTCAATAACCCATTACTAACTGTTTCAGTAACCCAGTACTACCTGGTTCAGTAACCCAGTACTACCTGGTTCAGTAGCGCAGTACTACCTGGTTCAATAACCTAGTACTTCCTGTTTCAAAACCTAGCACTACCTGGTTCAATAACCCATTGCTAACTGTTTCAGTAACCCAGTACTACCTGGTTCAGTAACCCAGTACTACCTGTTTCGGTAGCGCAGTACTACCTGGTTCAGTAACCCAGTACTACCTGGTTCAGTAACCCTGTACGACACGGTTCATTAACCCAGTACTACCTGGCTCAATAACTCGGTACTACCCGATTCAGTAACCCAGTAATACTCGGTTCAGCATCCCAGTACTACTTGGTTCAGTAAACCAGTTCTGCCTGGTTCAGTAAGCCAGTACTAACTAGCCTAGTACTACCTGGTTTAGTAAGCGAGTACTATCTGGTTCAGTAAGCCAGTACTTCCTGGTTCAGCAACCCAGTACTAATTGGTTGAGTAATCCAGTACTTCATGGTTTAGTAACGAAGTACTACTTGGTACAGTAACCTAGTACTACCTGGTTCAATAACCTAGTAATACCTGCTTCAGTAACCCAGTACTACACGGTTCAGAAACCCAGTACTAACTAGTTCTGTAACGAAGTACTAACTGGTTCAGTAAGCCAGTACTAACTGGTTCAGTCCTCCCAGTACTACCTGGTTCAGTAACCCAGTGCTACCGGGTTCAGTAACCCAGTACTACCCGGTTCAGCAACGAAGTACTACCTAGTTCAGCAACCCATTACTGTCTGGTTCAGAAAGTCAGTACAACCTGGTTCAGTAACTCAGCACTACCTGGTTCAGTAACCCAGTACTACCTGGTTCAGTAAGGCGGTACTACCCGGTTCAGTAAGCCAGCATTACCTGGCCCAGTAGCCCAGTATTACTTGGTTCAGTAACCCAGTACTATCTGGTTCAATAACCCAGTACTACCTGGTTCAGGAATCCAGTACTACACGGTTCAGTAACCCAGTACTATCTGGCTCAATAACCCAGTTCTACCTGGTTCAGTAACCCAGTACTACACGGTTCAGCAACCCAGTACTACCTGGTTCAGTAAGTCAGTACTACCTGGGTCAGTAACCCAGTACTATCTGGTTCAGCAACCCAGTACTACCTGGTTCAGCACCCCAGTGCTACCTGTTTCAGTAACCCAGTACTACCTGGTTCAGTAACCCAGTACTACCTGGTTCAGTAACCCAGTACTACCCAGTTCAGTAACTCAGTACTACCTGGATCAATAATCCAGTACTACTTGGTTCAGTAACCTAGTACTATCTGGCTCAGTAACCCAGTATTACCTGGCTCAATAACCTAGTACTACATGGTTCAGTAACCCAGTATTACCTGGCCCAATAACCTAGTGCTACCTGGTTCAGTAACCCAGTACTGTCTGGTTCAGTAACCCTGTATTACCTGGTTCAGTAACCCAGTATTACCTGGCACAATAACCCATTACTACCTGGTTCAGTAACCCAGCACTACCTGGTTCAATAACCCACATTAATTGAGTGAGAAGGATCACATTAACTGAGTGAGGAGGATCGCATCAAGTGACTGTGGATGATAGCATTAACTGAGTGAGGATGATCACATCAACTGCGAGAGGATGATCGCCTTAAATGAGTGTGCAGGATCACAATAACTGAGTGAGGGGGATTGCATTGACTGAGTGAGAAGGATCACATTAACTGAGTGAGGAGGATCACATCAACTGCGTGAGGATGATCGCCTTAAATGAGTGTGCAGGATCACAATAACTGAGTGAGGAGGATTGCATTGACTGAGTGAGAAGGATCACATTAACTGAGAGAGGAGGGTCACATAAAAATATTTGAGGAGAATTGCATCAACTGACCGAGGAGGATCGCATCACCTGAGTGAGGAGGATTGGATTAACTGAGTGAGGCCCATGCCATCAGCTGAGGGAGGAAGATCGTATTACCTTGATGAGGAGGATTGCATTAGCTAAGTGTGAAGGATCACATTAACTAAGTTAGGAGGATCACATGAATTGAGTGAGGAGGATCGCATCAACTGAGTGAGCAGGATTACATTAACTGAATGATTAGGATCGCACTAACTGAGTGAGGAGGATTCCATCTCCCGAGTGAGGAAGATTGCATCAACTGAGTGAGGAGGATCTCATTAACTTAGAGAAGAGAATCGCATTACCTGAGTGAGGAGGATCACATCTCCCGAGTGATGAGGATTGCATTAACTGAATGAGGAGGATCGCAGTTACAGAGTGAAGAGGATCGCATTAACTGAGTGAAGAGGATCGCATTAACTGAGTGATGAGGATCACATCTCCCGAGTGAGGATGATTGCATTAACCGAGTGAGGATGATTGCATTAACCGAGTGAGGAGGATCACATTAACTGATTGAGAAGGATTACATTGAGCGAGGAGGATTGCATTAAGTGGGGAGGATCACATTTACTGAAGAGGATCGCATCAACTGAGTGAAGAGGATCACATTAACTGAATGGGAGAACCACATTAGCCGAATGAGGAGGATTACATTAACTGAGTGAGGAAGATCACATTAACTGAGCGAGGATGATCACATTAAAAGAATGAGGAGGATCACATCAATTGAGTGAGGAGGATCACATCAACTGAGTGGGGAGTATCACATCAACTGAGTGGGGAGTATCACATCAACTGAGTGAGGAGGATCACATCAACTGAGTGAGGAAGATCACATTAACTGAGTGAGGAGGATCACATCAACTGAGTGAGAAGGATCACGTCAACTGAGTGAGGAAGATCATAACTGAGTGAGGAGGATCACATCAACTGAGCGAGGAGGATCACATCAACAGAGCGAGGAGGATCACATCAACTGAGTGAGAAGGATCATATCAACAGAGTTAGAATGATCACATCAACAGAGTAAGGAGGATCACATCAACTGAGTGAGGAGGATCACATCAACAGAGCGAAGACGATCACATCAACTGAGTGAGAAGGATCATATCAACAGAGTTAGGAGGATCACATCAATAGAGTGAGGAAGATCACATCAACTGAGTGAGGAGGATCACATTAACTGAGTGAGGAGGATCACATCAACTGAGTGAGGAAGATTACATCAACAGAGTAAGAAGGATCACATCAACTGAGTGAGAAAGATCATATCAAAAGAGTAAGGAGGATCACATCATCAGAGTGAGGAAGATCACCTTAACTGAGTAAAGAGGATCACGTCAACTGAGTGAGTAGGATCACATCAACTGAGTGAGGAAGACCACATTAACTGAGTGAGGAGGATCACATCAACCTAGTGAGGAGGATCACATCAACTGAGTGAGAAGTATCACATTGAGTGAGGAGGATCACATCAACTGAGTGGGAAGTATCACATTAACTGAGTGAGGAGGATCACATCACCCTAGTGAGGAGGATCACATCAACTGAGTTGGGAGTATCACATCAACTGAGTGAGGAAGATCACATTACCCGAGTGAGGAGGATCACATCAACTGAGTGGGGAGTATCACATTAACTGAGTGAGGAGGATCACATAAACTGAGTGGGGAGGTCACATCAATTGAGTGGGGAGTATCACAGTAACTGAGTGAGGAGGATCACGTCAACTGGGTGAGGACGACCACATTAACTGAGTGAAGAGGATCACGTCAACTGAGTGAGGAGGATCACAACCTAGTGAGGAGGATCACATCAACTGAGTGTGGAGTATCACATTAACTGAGTGAGGAGGATCACATCAACTGAGTAAGGAGGATCACATCAACTGAGTGAGGAAGATCACATTAACTGAGTGAAGAGGATCACATCAACTGAGTGAGGAAGATCACATCAACTGAGTGAGGAGGATCACATCAACCTAGTGAGGAGGATCACATCAACTGAGTGAAGAGTATCACATCAACTGAGTGAGGAAGATCACATTACCTGAGTGAGGAGGATCACATCAACCTAGTGAGGAGGATCACATCAACTGAGTGGGGAGTATCACATTAACTGAGTGAGGAGGATCACATCAACTGAGTGGGGAGGTCACATCAACTGAGTGGGGAGTATCACATTAACTGAGTGAGGAGGATCACATCAACAGAGTGAGGAAGATCACATTAACTGAGTGAAGAGGATCACGTTAACTGAGTGAGGAGGATCATATCAACTGAGTGAGGGAGATCAAATTAACTGAGTGAGGAGGATCACATCAACCTAGTGAGGAGGATCACATCAACTGAGTGGGGAGTATTACATTAACTGAGTGAGGATCACATCAACTGAGTGAGGAAGATCACATTAACTGAGTGAGGAGGATCACATCAACCTAGTGGGGAGGATCACATCAACTGAGTGGGGAGTATCACAATAACTGAGTGAGGAGGATCACATCAACTGAGTGGTGGATTATCGCATTAACTGAGTGAGGAGGATCACATCAACTGAGTGAGGAAGATCACATCAACTGAGTAAGGAGGATCACATCAACCTAGTGAGGAGGATCATATCAACGGAGTGAAGAGTATCACATCAACTGAGTGAGGAAGATCACATTACCTGAGTGAGGAGGATCACATCAACCTAGTGAGG